>JAVTVJ010002767.1:87320-132437 GCA_034509425.1 Eopsaltria australis
TACCGTGACTTAGCAGATCAGTTAGAGAAAAAAAAAGGAGGGAGCGAGGAACAAAAATTAGTAGAGTACTTTTTATTAATTGGGTCAGGTTATCTGCCTGTCAGCAAAAGGGAAAAACCTGTCTTTGGCATATTGCTGCTGAGCATGCTTTCTATTTCATCCCAGTGCACACCTCAGCTGTACCCAGCATTTAATAAGCATTATATTTAGTGCCCTTTAAAAAAATGATTGAATTATTGCTCTTTTTATGGTTCTATAAAAGCCTTTAATGATTTGGGGGCAGAAGTTTCATCTTGCCTGCCTGGCCAATCGTCACTGAGTGATTAAATTATTCATGCAGGTTTCAGTTAACTTTGTTTACTGTGACCAGATCATGGTGTCCTTAGTTTGGAAAGTGGAAGCCAAGTAAGTGCATGTGTCTGGTGGTTTCTGGGATGAGTGGGTTGCAGTGGGAATGGCAATGGGGTACGAATCAGCTAAGACTTATATTAAAAAAAACCCAAAAAATCCAACAAGACACAGGAAAAAAACCTCACAAAAATATAGGCTAAGAGAGTACTTATATGAAATTCTTTGTAATAAGTATCCAAACTGGGCTGGAAGGCACTGAGGGAAGGGAGAGACTCAGAAGGACTTGGTTTGAGACAAAATTGCCAGAGCTTTTTGTTTCACTGCTATGGCTGAAATTGGGTAAAGACCCTTGGAAGACAAAGTAAAGAATTTCACTGAGGGTTAAGACAGGATTTTGGATTTCTGTGTTACAGGTAGTAACAGTGAAATCATTCTGTTAAATGCGCCGCAGTTTACTGAAGACTTTGTTCATTCCTTCATAGATAGAGAAAATACGTCAATTTATATAATTTTTCAATAATAGAATTGACTTTCACTAATCAGAATAAAACTAAACCTCTAGGATAAAACAACTTTATGATGCCATGACAAGTCCATTCCATCTGTTTGTATGTGAGATCTACCCCCACAGCCTTAAAACCACAATGCTGTCAGTTTTGAGCTGCAGGATCCATTTTAGCATCGTTAAGGTGCAACTTTGATGAATTTACAGCAAATAGCTTGTAGAAATAAGCATTTAAAAAAAAAAAAAACCCAAAACCTGATGCATCTATGGCTATCAGCTTAAAAGGTACCTGTATAACTGAAATGTAATTATTCAGCAAAGGAGATTCTAATTTACTGATTGGAATGAAAGTTTATAACAGTTTAATAAATTACTTCACTTGAATTTTGTTGTTTTCTGGACCTGAGAAATTGTCCATTTTTCAGTTTCTGGGAGGTGGAAATGCTAAAAAAAGAAAAAAAAAATCTGTTGTGTTAAAAAAAAGAGAAATTCTTAAAAATAAAAAAAAATACGAATGTTAAAAGATTTTTTGTACCTGCACACAGAGATTTTAGACTGGCACCACTTTTTACTTTCTAAAACAGACACAGACCTGGAAAAATGTTGTCACGTTTTTTGTTGTTTGTTTCTTTGCTTGCATGTTTTCCCATCTATGATTTTTTTTTTTTTTTGAGTGTGAGTAGCATCATTTATGAAAAAAAAATTCAAAGAAATAGTGTCCCACTAGGTGCAATCCTAGTCCTCACCAGAGCATTATTGAGTGCCTCCTGCTCCAGGAATTTTCCTCATGTCTGTCATATTTTGCAATTTACTTCTCCTTTACTGTTGATTACAAGTCCTTCACCCTAAAATTCAGTTTTCCTTACTGGAAAATCCTCTTTTTCGCAATTTTAAGTTGTTCTTTCCTTCTGTGGAGATGAGGCACAATCTTGACTGACAGACTGTGTTTTAAGTAGCTGAATTTTGGGATTATTGCAGAATTTTTACGGTCTTGAGTTATGTCAGACACTAATTTCAGTAATGGGGCCCCAACATGCAGGCACTGGCAACAAAGAAAGGCACTCAATGCCCTGAACAGAGCACTATTAAAGCCTGATTCACTGTAGGATTTCTTCAATCACTTCTCCATCAAAAACTTCAAAGACTTATAAAAAGGCAAAATTGAAGTCAAGCTGCGGTGAATCAGGTCCCTACGTACACTAACCTTTAATTTGAGGCATTCCAAAGAAACGATGAGTTGTAACTCAGGCCATGGGGAAGGGAGAACATTTCATGATCATTCATGGCTTAGACAAACAGCAGAGAAGGAAAGCATCTGGGAAAGGCACATTGACTAAGAGCAGAGGACATAACCCACCTCATATCTACGCATGGCAAATCAATTTAATGTCTTTCATTACTGCTTGAAAACGGAAACTTACATGTGAACAATAAACTTTAATCTGGTTGACAACAGTTTAAAAAATGCACTGGAAGCAAGTTTCGGCTGCATGACATACTTTATGACACTTATTAAAAAGACATACTTGTAAGTCAATTAACCTGCCCAATGGTACATTTTAACTTGTTTTCTATTAGGAAAGGCAGCAAAAGGGCAAAGTTTTTCATTTGGGAAAGTTCTAAGTTGATTCCTTTTCCCTCTTTAAGTGAAGGACATTGCTGGTGTCATCATTCCTAACCAGTCCAATATGAAATATAAGCCATTGGTGTCCACCAACCCATATTGTCACAGGTAACGGTTGCTTATTCCCTAAAACTTTATAGTCATTGCAGTCTGATATGGTAATTCATTAATTACAGTAATGATGACACCACAGAATGAGGCAGTTAACAAGATACATCTATCTGTATATTACAGAGAGCATCATTTGCACCCAACAGAGATAAGGTCGCAAAAGCATTTTAGCTGAGCTTCTCTCATCCCAAAACTTTCCTAAACATTTGGTTGTTCTTTCTTCTGTTCCATTTCCCATCCCCTTACCTCTCCTTAAAGTCTGTGCTATTAAAATATAAGTATACACACAAACACACAGACACAGATACAGTCTGCATAAATTTATTTTATATCCATAAATTCTCTGTGTAACACGTATTAATATATATAGCATTTACAGCTAAATGGATGTATACACTGCATGTGTTATGAAAATACTTCCTTTATACAGAAAGGCTCATGAGTACAAAAAACATACATAAGAATTTTGGCTAGATTAAAAAAAATAAAATTAATTGCTATGCGATTTCTTGTGTCTTAGGTTTGTGGCGACGTGTTGAGATAGGCAGAAAGGGAAGGGAGGAGAGAACTAAGATTTTATCCCTTTGTGAAAGTATATTGCATTACATCTTGGCTCATGATATAGGGAGCTGTCAATGGGTAAATTGGACCAATCTAAATGTAGACAGGAGAGGTTTTTTTTGGCCACAGTACTGCAATATCAACAGAAGAGGTATAAAGAAAAAACAAAAAACAAACACAAAGGAAAACAACACACCTCAACACTAAAATCATAAGCTCAACACCAAAACTGGCTGATCTGTTTGGAGTCTGACAACTAAGAACAGTGAAATTTTGTTCAGTTTTGTCTCATGTGTGTATCAGACCAGGTTCACTGATGGTTTCAAGTTCAGTGATGCTGAATGTACTTGAAGTTTGACCAAATCGCTTTGATCTGCTAGTTAAAGTTACTGCAAGACTTGTAAATGTCCTAATTTGGGTAGAATTAAAAAGACACTCTTTTCTTATGAGATATTTGATAATTTTACATCATGTCTCTGCTTAGTCTTGAAAGTGTTGAACCAGAACAGCAACAGTATTTTAATTTCTGTAATAAATATTAGGGGACAAGTAGGCATTTAAGGAGCATGGATATACACGTATTTAAGCTGTATTCTGAGTAACCCCTGAATCTCAATTATTTTCGTGTTTGGGCTCTGTTTTCTTGCTTTAATTGCATACAATTTAAATTTGTACAGATGTTTAAAACCCTTCCAGCTTTTAATTGTAATGGATTGTTTTATATTTACATTCTTCTCCAGAAGATCAGAAAGGTTATATCCTAAGACTCTCCTGGTTCTTGTGGAACATCAATTTACTGATTATGGGGATGGCCATAAGAAACAAGTGGAAAGTGATGTATTGCTGCATAAATATTTAAAAAATCCTCTGTGATTCATATTTTCTGAGTTTGTCTTTCTTGGATGAGCTTATTTGTAAGAGTACGTTTTTAGTGTCAGTAATTATAGACATGTGTACATATTTTTGAATAAATATGCAGGAAATTAGCTTGAACTATCTAAAAGAGAAGTGGAAGGTCTCTGAGTGTTCCATGGCTGAGTTTCTTCAAATATCAAGAAGCAACTGAAAAATAACTAAGTCAGGTAATCACTAAGTAGGTAGCTAGCCTATAGTGGAAAACTGGGGAAAAAATAAAAAAAACAAAAAAAGACCCTTCCACCTCTTAAAATGCATACAAAGCAAGTCTCAGAAGGGCCTACACACTCAAGTACTCTCAAGAGGGTTTGGGAGGGAAATGTGCTTTCAGCAACTCTTTTTTATCTTCAGATTTTTCACTTTATTTCCCTTTCTCAAATGCTGGAAGTTGACCCTCAGAGGGTCATGGAATCTGATTTATTGCACAGTGTTTAAATCAACAAAGTCAGTTTCTCAAAGCTGTGCTGTAAGTTGCTGGTAATCTTACTTGAGCTTACCTAACTTCCTCTTCCTCCCTTCTTTCATGTTTGCTTAGAGTGAGACAGATTCTGGCATCAGGAAGCCATGAACATAAAAGATATCATAATCATAAGAGTTGGCTTCCAGTATAGTGTGTAATTTCCCAAGTACACATGATGTGATTGTGAACTGAATTACTGCTTTTCTTTCCTTTTTTTCTTTTTTTTCTTTTTTTTTTTTTTTAAATCTAATCATCAGTGAATGATGTGGGGTTTTTTAGTTCTGTAGTCTCTGTCATCTAAATCTAATTTAGCCACTTTTAATTTTTTTTCCTTTATAATTTCCAAATGTCAAAATATATGAGAAAAAAATAGGCAATATCACAAATGACCAAGAAAAATCAAAGCAACTATAATGCATTAAATAAATCACCACCAACTTGGTACATGGTCGTTAGGAAAATGGCATGGAAAGTAAGTCTGCTGTGGATTGTTGGAGACACAACTTTATATTAGTATTTCTTCATTCCACACTGCTAATGGGAACAGAAAACTAACAATGTTAAATAGGTCAAGAAGCAGATGAAAACCTGGTCATGTTTAAGAAATATTTTTTTTTTCTAGTTTTGACCATTGTATAGTAGAGAATGGGGAATTTTATCATTGCTCACCAACTAAGAATGTGCTTTGGTCAGAAGGAATTAGAATCATAGAGTTGGTTATTTTGCCTATTATTTGGCACTCCCCTTAAATTCTGGAAAAAAGGGAATGCTTCAGTTTGTTATGGAAGGTTAGAAGTGGCTTGGATTGGTGGGAAAGACTGAACAGTATTCCTTCTGCTAAATGTCAGTAATTTAATTTAGGGATTTGCATTAATAAGCTCCTAAACTTCCCAGTTGTCTCTTAAAGGCCTTACTTTTTTTAAAGTGGAGTCTTCAACATTGCTGCAGTTAACCCAAGTAATTTACATTGGATAAAACTGGTTTAAATTCCAGCACAATTCCTGAAGACAATCCAGTGGGATTCTGAGCTTGCAAACCATGGTGCTGCTCTAAATGTGCATTTCGGGTGCTGACAACGAAGTGGGTTTGAAAAACCTGTTTGGTTTATGCCATCTAGCATTTACAACATTGCTCTAAGCACTCAAAATATTACAGCATAAACCCTAGGAATGATCCTGCCATATTTCCATGTGGCACAGGAGCTTATCAGGATCCCTCTTAATGTCTATATCCAAATAATCAACAACAGAAAATGATATTTATCTGGAAATGAACAAGAACCCTTTGGGGTAGAGTTAATAACATAACACAAGTGACTATCTTTTTTTTTTATTGCAGCAATAGATTAAAAATAGAAACAAATCTCAAAGGCTACAAAACTTACAGATATACAAGAGAAGAGATAGCAGTATGGTATTGTGATTCTTCTCCTGTGCCAACAGATCTTCCACTGTGTTCTAATGCATCATGGTAAAAATATTGTAGGTAAATCAGGTATTTTAGATGGAACATGAATGTGTTACTCACTGTGACTGAAGGTTGCTATTTTATAAACCTTTTTGGCAATAAAAACTGTTGTTAATAGAGCAGGCTAGGATTATGCTTCATTGTGAGGGTTCTGGGGATTTTAAGAGTGGTGTAGGTATTTGAAATTCTCCAAGGTAACTGTCAAAAGGGATGCTTCCAACAGCACCACATGATCCCTTGTGAGCCACAGGTTCAGTCAATTTTTTGCATTACAGCTTTTAGAAAGACATTTAAGTCTTTGCACAAGAGTTAAAGCCACACAGACTCCAGCACGCTGGTAAACCAAACATTAAATTGTCATCCTTAGCTCCATTTCTGTCCTTCCATCCGTATATCCATCCTAAATTTTGACATTTCAGCTTTCAACAACTCAATAATGGGTTTTGGTCTTGTTTCGTCATGGTTGTGGATTTTTTTTTTTATTCCAACTTGCAGACAGCAGTATAGTCAGCTTCTTACTTTGATAAAGGGAACAGACTGAACCGCTCTATTTTAAAACCCTCTGATCACCCAGTATCCAAAAGATCATACAAAAACTTGACCCCAATGGAATAATTAATTTTTCTAGTCCTACACCCTGCATAAATAATTTCCTTTTCTTTTATCTAGTTGTTCCTATATTTAGTATAGCAGCATACACTATGGCAAACATTGTCTAGAAAAGTCTGTGATGCTGAATTAAACCCACCAAGTAAAAACTATCATTCCCTTTGGCAATTTGTTCCAAAAATTTGTATATCCAGGCTTGTTAAATATGAGAACCTGATTTCTCATTTGAATTTAACTCCAGTATTCAGCCTTTGACTTTGCTACTTTTCTCTGTTGAATGAAATAAACTTTCAAATTTCAAGTACTTTATCCTCTGTACATTTGCATTTTCTATTTTAAAGTATTTCTTCAAACCCTTAGGCCCTTTTTTTGTGAGTCTTTTCTACACTTAAACTAAGTGGCCAATGTGGATACTTCAGTTCTGTGTAATGTGTCCCAGACACTCTTCCCAAAGTAATGCCTGTCCTCCTCTGTAAAAATAGCCTTATCTCTTTGCAGGGAAGCACTTCATGGTTGCACTGAATGGTCTGTCTTTGTTTGTTAATTTTGTCACTGGCATGATCCACTGCCCCCCCCCCCCCCCCCCCCCGATTCTGCTTTTCTCTTTCTGTACCTATGGCTTGAATGTGCATTTTTTTGCAAAATTCAAGGGCTTTCTCTTAATTTACTGAATTAAGGAACTTTTTTTTTTTAATAGGTTCAGTTTATTTCCTTTCATTTGTTAACCAGTTTCTTTTTCATTTAATAAAAGCTTTGCTGACATCTCACACTTACAGCTTTTTCAATGGAATCTAAGTTTCTGCCCTTTCCAGATATATGATGAAGAATGATTTTGAGAATTTTTAATAACTACCAGATTAGTGGGCCATAATAAAACAAGAGAGTTTTACTGAAGTTTCTTTCTGAGACACAGAAGACTGAGGATTGAGAGGGCAAGAATTGCTCCTGTAGATAATTTACTTCAGGATGTTGTAGAAAAGGACAAGTCTCAGGGAGAATTTAAATATCTTGTCATCTCATGGGTAGTATAAACAGTCCTATAAATAAGTGGGGGAAAAAAGGAGAAGCAGTCATTAAAAGCAGAAGGTGCTGAAATAAGTAAGAATGAAATTGCTTTCAAAATCAGAATTACAGAACATAATTCAATAGTCCTACATTAACTTTAATGTGGGTCAGGGAACTGGCTGAAGCATAGATTGCTCTCACCTCATCTGACCATAGAAAGAGACTGTCTGATAGATAATGTGGTTAATTCACCACATTCTTAAATTTAGACTCTAATATCTGTAATCATCCTGGTAATAAACAGCTCTACGAGTGCCTTTTGCTGGAAATACATCACTAAGTGTGCAACAGGTAGTGTGAAGTTCTCAAACCTGACAAAAAGCCCCACTCTTTGCAGTACAGGCAGCATGTACTTATGAATCTGCTTCTACAGGAATTGTTATTCTCGTTGTGTTGATTGTCACTTTTGAGCAGTGCATTTTAAAATCATAATCACAACAAGCCCCACAGACACCATTAAGTAAGAAACCTTAGAAGGCTATCCAGGGCTTTCTAGCACAAAGCACAGGGCATAGCAGTGAAAGGCTGAATGCTTTCTCCTTTCAAGGAAGCAACAAGAGAGCTCTGAACCAGTAATATCCAACTGTTGAGACTAAATCTGAAACCCAGTGACATCAATAGAGAAACCTCATGGATTTCATGGGGCCGTGGATTGGACACTTGCACACGTTTAGCAAAGCACTTACACAAATGCAGATGGTCTTTATTCCCCAAATCATTTAAGGACACTCTGAACTTTTAGTAAGTGCTTACAGCTCTGTTGAAGTCAATTTTAGCATGTTTTAAAGCGGTTTGTTGATCTGGGAGGAAATGATGAATCTGGGCCTCACTGAGTTTTATGGAAATGCATGATGTACTTAAATTGAACATATTTATGTAGTAAACTCTTAAATTTCTCCACTGAGTCCAATTGAAAAATGAATAATACATAACCTCTGGCCCTGGGCTTCCTTTGAGCTAGAGAGGCCAAGCAGCTCAGAAGCTAAATGGTTACCTATTTCTATGCCAGACCTTTCCTCAAATCCCAGCAGGAAGTTTCTACTTAATGGAGAGGTTAAACTTCTGTATTCAGCTTTCTATTCATCCCTTGCCAAGAGTATGGAAAACTGCTAGTGGATCTTCTGAGGGGGCAGAAAAATTAATAAATTTGTTAATTTTATTTGCATGATTTCTGACTATATCTATTCATATGGCCTCAGATTATGACTGCCTTCATATAAATTGGACTCAAAAGTTGACAACTTTCATAAACTCTGTGTCAATGAGAAATATCATTTATGTATAAAATTTAGTGGTTAATACAGTTTTTATTTTATTGCTAAAGGTTCCTGTGTAGCTGAAATGATTTAGGCAGTCAGTAAGTTTCAAGGGAATGTGCATAGTAAAATGAAGAACAATGTCTTGCTCTCCTCTGTAGCTCTTAACTTTGCCAAGAAATGTATTTCTTCCAACACCTGTTTTTGTAACAGGAACTCAATTCACTGAAGAAAGAAAGGAGAAACAAACCCCTAAAACTTGACATGAGGTTTTTGGAAAGACAGACTTCTATTTTATTCAGATATGTATACAAAGGAAAATATAATCATACAATATTTCTATTTGAATGAGATTTATGGAGCATTTCTGACAACCACCTACACATTGAAATGCACTTAATTCTGTGAGTGATCTCCAGAGCTTCAGATTTGTTTTCAACAATATCGTGCCTTATGCTACTAAATTCTATAACTTTGCTTGCCAGGCAGCATTTAGTAAAGCAAATGAGATGGATTTATCTATGCTGAAAATATCCAGGGTTTCTGTTACTGTTGTTAAAGCTTAATACTGCAAACACCAATGTATCAGATTTACCTATGTAAGTCAAATAGGATGACTCACTAGAGTGAAACAGGATAGCTAAGTATCAGGTGTATAGCTACAGGCATAGATTGCTGCCTTGCTCTATGGTACACAATTTTACAGACTAGACAGAAAACTGCTGCTCCAGATACGCATTTGTAGGTACTTTCAGTCTCACTGTTGTCAGAGGCAGCAAAAATATCATGCTGAACACAGTGCAAATGATACCATAAAGTAATTGATATTATTAAAAGTGTCTTTCTACTCATTGTGAAATTCAGCATTTCTGTAAGTTAATAACTCAAGGAAGTGAATGGCTGAAATAAGTAGTGCTGAAGGGGATATCTTTCTTCAGACCAGAATCTGGATGAGAAGTAAAATTTATACAAATATACTGCAATTAAGGAATTTTTTAATTCCTATTAAACATTCTTTATAAAGTGTAAAAAAAAAAAAGGCAATGAAACCATGTCAGCTTGTGAATTACTTTTTCCTTATCCATGGTGAGAAGCCAGACGAAAAGCAGTTAGAAATTAAGGCAACTCTGGCAAAAGTTTTGTGGACATGTAGCAAGAGAGAGGATGATTTCAGGGACATTATTATTTTTGTAATTTTAATAGAGTTCCTGGCCCTGCATTAACAGGAATAGACTCTGAAAGATATTTACCATAGTTACCTGTCATTTGTGTGTACTAATATCTAGGGTGTGGGAGATTTTCACTAAAGGCAACTTGCAGGGCTGGCCTGGAGCTGTATGATGGATTTCGTAAGCGTTTAGAAGGAGACCCTGGAGACCTATATAAAATCTGGAACATACACCTACTTTCAGGCTTTTTCCCACTTGGGTAGCCCTTGCACTCACCAGATTTGTTATGATGCATGAGGGCTCACAGCTGAACTATCTGTGCTGTCCATTTAAGACTTCTTTGAGCAGCCCATAATGTTGCAGACTGTGACACCCCTTTGATATTATACACAAAAAACGCTCTCTGCAACCCCAGTTAAAAAATCAAACTGGGGATCCTAATACCAGAAGATATTACCTCAGACGAAGAAACAAACTACTAATAGCACCAAATATTTTGTAAGCCAGAAATTAAAAACTTTGCTGGAGAAAGATCACATTTAACAGATACATTTGAAGGCAATGGTTGAAATGTGTTTCCTATAATGGTTGAAATGTGTTATTCAGCTACCTCTTGTCAGCTGAATAAATGAAAAAAATGGTAATACATCTCCAGGATTTTCAAGTCTGTTAATCCTGGGTAACAATGACACAATCTAATCTGAGCTATAAAATATTGACATTTTCCTATATGTCTTTATATATGCATGTATATACATAAATGAGCACAGTCCTATGTTGATGTAGATACATATTTGTGATTTTAGTAAAGATATATTAATTTTCATTTTTAGATTACAAAATACTAAAGAAGAAGGCAAGACTGAGTCCTACTGTTTTACACTGTAGAAGTGCAAGAAGGTGGGAAACAAATTACATGGCCAGTCACTTCCTTAATTGGGAAAAAACCTCAAAATCTTTTTTTTCAACTGCAGACTCCTTCTATCCACTTGGAACCACTGCTTCTCATAATTCAATCCCTGCTATTGAGTGCAATAGAAAAGCATGATAAAACTTGTCTCCTGTGTTCACTTCAGGGTCTGGGTTGAAAAAAACAAAACAAAACAAAACAAAACAAAGAAAAAATAAAAACAACAAAACCACTTCACAGTGTAAAACAAAGGCTAATATTAGCAAAAGACTAGAACATCAGTTGTAGATCTCACAGGCATTTGTACCAGGGCTGCTCTTCACCTCCTTACTCCCTGATAATTAACCGTCATTTCTGCACTTCCTCATCTTCTTTGTATTGATCTTTCATCATATAATGGGTGCAAACAGCAAGAGGAAGGCTTAATAACAAACATTAAAATGAATAAATAATTGCAGCCACAAATCTTCCTCAACGAACTGATTATTTGTTCAGTGGCAATATTACAAGAAATTGGCTTTACATAATTTAAAAGGACACTAGCAAGTAGGGATTTTTTTTAATAGCATTTTTCCTCTCTGCGCTCTCTGAAAATGTAGGTTGGGGGCTGTTGGTCCTTTCTTTAAAAGAGTACAAGGGCTTAACTTCCAAACCACTTTTCCAGCATCTTCATTTTATTCAGTAAATTTCTGAGGAGGTAGGAATGGCTTATCAGTGATCAGGAGTGCTATGAGAGCATTGACCCAGTGTTTGCGTGCCTGGTTTTCGTGTCTTGTGCCTGGGTATCTTACAGGTCTGAAGGTCAAGAGCTCTACGTAGATCATTGAAGGTGGACAAAATGAAAACACTGAAGGAGAGGTTAGGTGAAGAGACCTTGAGTGAGGAGAAATCTTCCCATGTGGAATGAGATGAATCCATTCATCCCTTCTCTCTGATGAGCAGTGATGTTATGATCTCCCCACAGCCACATGACAGGATAGGAACAAGAGCAGTTTTTGGACCCCTGCAATCTGCAAAGTCAAGAACCCTGACCTCCTCTTCTGCAGGACAGAGCTCAAGCATGTGCTCTGACCCTTGCAAAAGGCACACCCTTAATAGGATAGTTGAGGCTTTTGTGTAAGTGGCTCAGTGCTACCGAGAGCAGCTCAGTAATCCATAGCTGAATTAAAATGCTGATGAACATGAGGGAACGTCCGCCCTCAGTGAGGGAATTCTGTGCCATGGTGTTATGACAGGTCTCCAGTACAAGCTTGATACATTATGCTTAATTCAGAAATACACCTTAATGCAATCACTCTTATCACAGAGATGACAAGTATCAGCATCATCAGGATATCAAAGTTTGCTACTGCACACAGTCTCTGACCTCAGTGCACATCACTAGCCATTTCAGACCTGTCATGGATCTGATAAAAACACCTATCTGTGACATGTCCCAGACACTTGAAATGAAAGGACTTTGAAGGTTAGAGGTCAAGTGTACTTTATTCACTAACATACTTCTCATTCAAAAAGCTCCATAACAAGAAGTCCACACATTGAACAAGTAATGACCTGAAAACAGCACGATTTACAGGATGATATGCTGGCAGAAAGTTTTCTAACACCTCCCAGAAGTGCACTTTCCAGAAACCCACTGTACATAAACATAAAGGTCTGCAATCTGTCAGTTAATATTAATGTGGTCATTTGCTGGTAAGTTGTAATAACATGATGCACATGGGACTTGCTACACTGACCTTTTTGGTGGAAGTGATTCATTAAATGGTCACTCATTTAGACAGCAGTAACTATTTGCACAGCTATTAACATTTTAGAACTTAACTAGGTATTTATTGCTTTCAAAAAGATTTTTTTTACCAAGGTTAGCTGAAGACCAGATTTTTCATTATTTAATAAGAAAAAGAATTTGAAATACAGAAGCATTACAAAGGGGTGGGACATTTATATGAAATGTCTAACTTCAGATTAGTCGAAATGTCTGAGCTATTATCTGCGTGCATTTGAGCCCATGACTACAAATCATTGCTTTCACTGTCAAAGACTAAATCAAAATCTTTGTTTCTTTCCTGAGCTGTTTTTACCTCCTTTATTCCAACACTATTTAAAGAGAACAGAGAAAACATAGAGAGTGATGAGAGCTATTAAGTCACTAACAACATACACCCTGAAACCAAGATCCCTCTACTTCAACAGATACCTGCTTCTGTCACCAGGTTTACCTGACTACTGCCAATTTAGGTTTCAAATTTGCACAAGCCTAAAATAACATATAGATACTGAAATTCCTATGCAAACTTGTTTTAGCAAATTTCTAACGCAAGCAAAATAATTTTTCCTGATGCTCTTATAGGTGCGAGGTGTATTTTAGAGGTGTCTTTTCTTTCATTCTGACTTTAAAAGTTTACAAAAAAAAAAAAAAAAAAAAAAAAAAAAAAAAAAAAAAAAAAGAAAGAAAAAAAAAAGAAAAAAAAAGGCTCAGAACTTTTGCTACCCCTCTGTGACACTTTTGAGAAGGAAATATATTTTTCACATTCATTTTTTCCCCTTTCTCTACTCCCTGGCTCTTCTGGCCATAGGTCAGTGAAAATGGGTTTTTAATCTCATCTACACCTATTTTAAGTCCCTTGACCCTAAACTTGTGGGATGATCTTTATATCTTGTGAAAAATTTAGAAATTTAGAAAAATTTAGCCACTGGTGACTGCAACAAGATTTCAGCCTGGGCAGCAATCAAGTGGAATTCTGTCCATGGATGTGTGGAAATGACATGTTATTTAATTTAATGATTTTTGTTCCACATTTATAGATACTTGATCACAGGTCAGTCACAAAAGCCAGTCTCCCTTTGAACCTTGCATGACACAAACCTCTACATATTTTTGTTTTCTTTTACATTTCAGTGTAGGCAGGAATTTAATAAGCCTGAGATGTGAAACAGGAACCTAGCATCACAACCTCACCATTCAATCAGCAGCAGTATCCTTCCAGAAGAGTGGCATCTTTTCAGATTTCCCAACGCGGCGCCTCCAGAGATGGTGTGATGAGGCATGCCGAACATGACCAGCTATCAAATATTAACAGCGACCCTAGGAGTGACAAGACTGTACAGCTGAACAGCTACAGTCAGTCTGGTTAGCAAGGGATCCTTCTTTGCTTCCCAATGAACTGTTAAAGGGCTTGTGTTTTTGCAAGTCTCTCCAGTGTCTCCTCTATTTGCAAAAAGCACTTGCATTAAAGCAAATCTAGGAAAACACAACTCCACTGGGAAGTGGAGCAGCCATGCAAAATCATTATCCTAAAAGCCCTAAACACTCCAAACTAGACTGTTGTTTCATAACATGTTGATCACAGCAAGTCTGAGTGGCATGTGCATGTGCAGGAGATAGATGGTACATTTGCTTATAAATGAAGTGGGGAAAACAGTCGGGGAAAATAAGCTGTTAGCTGGGCCCATGGGAGAGCAGAGTTCAAGTCCTGATTTAACCACACAAACATCCACAGACTAATGCGACACTTTACTCGCTCATGCCTCACTTTGCTTTTGCAAAATGACTGTGATGGTCGCCTTTCCATGTCGTAATTAAAAGAAAACAAACCCTTTCTTTAGCTTTCACTTGCCGTGAGACACTTAGTGATGCACAAACATATAGACTGACACATCCACGTGAAAACAGCTTGAAATGACTAAGCCCCACTTGTAAAATACATATACTAAGAGAATCAAAACTGTGGTAAAAGACACCCTAGAAGCTAGTCATATGCCAGCATAAAAGCAAATAATAATTAGGAGTGAAAATAAATAAGATGCAGTTCTTGCATAAGACAAACTTTACTACATGAATTCTTCAGTGTTTTCACAACCCTTTCTTTGCCTCCCTTTATTTTTTTTTGGCATTTAGCAACATTATTTCATGAGATCTTTACACTATGTTCAATACTAATGGCATAATTAGTGGTGGAAAATACTTAGTTGTCACCTTGTATTTATTTATGTTCCTGGGATCATGTAAAGTTCTGCTACATTAAAATTTAATTTGAAAGAAAAAGAATTTATTCATTTTTCAGTGTAATGACCATTTCTGCTAGGCTTATATGAATGCTAAAATATTGTTTGAACACATTTTTCCATTTGTTTTCCAAGCATTTATGTAAACTCCTAAAGAAAACAGTGCAATGCTTTGTTGGCTGACTATTAGACAAAAGAATTGTAGACACATATTTTATTCTCTGCATCTTGTCAGGAAATGTTCGCAGTCCCATCCATTATTTAGCACTTAATTTGTTAATCAATTGATTGATTGATTTGGGGATATTTTACACTGGGATTAACATGCACACACACAAAAATCTTGTCTCTATGGTAAATTCAGTAAAATTGTATCAGAATGTAAAATGTTCTGATGTTTACAGATGTAGATTGAATCTGTCATGGGTTGGCAACTACTGAAAATAATTCATTGCTTTGAACATAAATATTTTGGATCAAACCTCAAAGCTTATTTGATTTGGTGTGATTATTCCTTCCATGTTCAAAAGGACGTGAAACCATTCTTTGGGTATGAAAACTGTGTTTAATGCATCATTTCTTCTGAAGAAATTATTTCCCACTCTAGAAACAAAAGAAAGCTACCGTCAATCTCAAAAGCCCAAAGTTCTTCAGTGCCAGAGTGTTTAAGGATATCAGATTTTTTTACCATCTTTCCCCTCACAACACTGGGATAATGCACTAGGAAGTCCTTTAATTAATCATTACCAGAACTTGTACACATCTTTTTATGGTAGCCATTGTAGACAGGGCTGTAGTCTGGGGCTTACATTTCTTGGTAGCAGCCTTGCTTTAAGCAGCTCCCCATTTCCTTCCTTCTCCTGAGTTGTACAAAATGACCATTTGTGAGACTGCACAGTTGTTCATGATAATGGGGCAGATTGATCTTTGTTTAGATGGAATATGGATGCTGTTGTGATCTTTAACTGGTGGATACTATGGACTCTCTGTGACCCAGAATTTAGAGACCCACAAGTTCCCAGCCTTGGCTCTTAATCATTTAGGCTCGCTATGCTTCCTCCTGTACTGCTGAGTCTCCTTCAAAAGTTAGCTTGGGTAATCTGTGAAAACACAATGGAGATCATGTGGCCCCTTTTGAGTCTCAGTCTGGATATATTCCCCCAACATATCCAACAGTGCAGTTTCAAGTCTGCAATACCCAAGATGAGGAACTGTGCTATTTGCTCCATTCTTTATTGTGATACTAATTCTTTAAACTTGTAGCATTTTGACAATTATGCCACCAGGGTTCTTGGGGGGTATCCAAAATAAAATTACTTTTAACTTAGGTTTGGCTTGAGAAAACTGCTCAAATACAGAGCAAAATAACTATGTTTATCTGACCAAAAAGCCTTTGTGCAGCTTTTGAACTTACACAAGAAGAAATAACAAGGACGTTAAATGGGACAATTGCATACCTTTGTATCTTTCCTGTATGTTTTCTTCATTTATTGCTTTTGATAATATTGCAGTTTCGTGTTCCGTGCTCCCCTTTGTGTTGAGCGTATGATTGTGCACAAAGGCAAGAACTCTCTTTTTGGTGAACAGAGAAAGAGAAAGAGGGACCTATTGTAAAACTGGGATGAAATCCAGCCATGGTAGGCCAAATGTAATTGTAGGTTTCCAACTGCCTTTCACTGTGTTCTGCACATAAGCATCCAAGAGTGGAGCTGAGTCTCTCATATTTGGATTTTTTAGTGTAGCAGGTTGTATGTTGAGAATACTGGGACATGGACCAATGTGGGAGACAATCCAGAGCCTAAGAAAACTGCCACTATGCTAACTAAGCTGCCTGAATTAAATTTCAAACACCTCAGCACTAGATGCTCAAGTGATTTCCACTTCCATCTGAATGTGTTCCAGATTTACCACGAGGTTTACCTTTTGGTTTTGGAAACCCTTTTTCCCCTGTTGATTTGACTGTGGTAAAACAACTAACATACACAAAAACATATGCAAACAAAAGGAAAAGAAACGGGCAGGGGAAGGAGGGGGAGGTGATGGGGACCAACAACTTGTTTATCAGATTCAAGTTGAACCATCTGTTGTTAATGATTAGATCTTCAGCTTCCAATTTTCATTTGAATGTTATTGCTCATTTCTAGCTGGGTACCGAAACGTCACTTACCAGTGCACGCAGGATTCTAAATAAGAGACTATTTAGATTGGAAATCTGTTGGAGGAGGAAATTATGTTCCCTATTATACAGCAAAATACATTTTCTAACGCTGACACTTTCTGATATTGTGTTGTTGACTTTTTAGGGAAGGAGACTCAAGGTCTGAGGCTGAAAAATGAATTCACTGGTGGTGCAAATTACATTTGGACTAGAGGGGGTTTGGTGAATGTCGAGGGTCCAGGTTCTGACCTCGGGCAAAATGGTAAAACAAGAAAAAAACCTGAAGTCATCAAGTATTTATTCCAGATCTACAGCAAAGGGAAGGAACTCAGCATCTACCAGTGGAAGTTTAAGATGGTGCTTTTTGTGCCACATTGCTAGAAGATATATTTTAAAATACAAACAACACAGCTTGCACTTTTTCTGCTTGTTTTCACTATTTTCACCCCTTCTCCTTCCTTGGGTATGTAGAGCAATGCAATAGCAACTTTCAGGCTAGAACATGGCTGAATCCTTGTTCTCTCTAGGAGAACATAGGAGCAACTAAACTCTGATGTACCTAAATCTCCATTATTAAACCTGTGAATATCTGTCTACAGCTACTTCACAGACAGTATAACTAATAATTATTTCTTTTTTATATTTTAAAAAAGTCAAATGTCACTGTACTTATATCATCTGTTCCTAGAAAAGCCATAGTCTTTATATTACAAACATTTCTGAAAGAAAAATATATACTATTAATTCTACTTAAAAGAAAAAAGTCACGAGACTTTTTTCTATTTGTAGAAAATGTCACAAGACATTTCTATTTGTAGCCCTTCTTGGGTTCTCTATGAGCAATTAAAAAATGGCCTATGACATTGCTTCAAAGATTTAAAATGGAGATATAAAACATGAATACATATATGCACAAAGGCAGACAAACAACAAAAGGAAAAACCAACCCCAAATCAATATAATAAAGAACAGTACAAAGTCTAGTCTCATCATGAATCAATTGTATATAAAAATCATTGTGACAGCCTAGCACAAGATGATCTACGTTTCTTGGCTCAGTTTCTTTTCTTTTTCTATTCCTTTTTCCCCCAAAAAAGAGGTTAGGCGATCCTTTTGACTTATAATTTTTCTTTACCAAGTGACAAAATGACTTATCAAATGACACCTATAGCAGAAAATCCAAAAGTATTATTTGGGCGTTGAAAAATCCTGCAACAATATGAGGCACTTCCTCGTCTTTTCAAGTTAAAAACAAGAAAAATCTAGAAGTTGCCTACTCCAAAGCACCTAAGTGACTTCTGTATACACACATAAATCACAGAGGTACTTTGGAGTCTAGATCCCACTGGGATCCTAAATGCTTATATGATTTATGAAAATAGGACGCATATGGCTGTGTTACTTAGGTAATTCAGAAAAAAATTGCTCCTAAAGGGAGAGCTGATCTAGTTGGTTTTTGCAGTTACTTTGTTTGTCTTGCAATCATATTTTACTTATGGAATCTTTGTGCTCTTATGTTTGCGGGCTATGACAGAACATTAATTTGCTATTTTTCACAGCTTGCATGCAGCCTATAGAATTTTTTTCTATTGATTGCAGGTAATTAAATTGTATTTGTTTCTTTTCATCACTAATGTGGTTTCTATGGGAGTCTGACCTGCCATCTCTATGGTAAATATAATAGTTTTTTACCTATGTTGGACTTCAGTTTTAGCATCAAACAAATACGACAGAGAGCACTTAAACAAGTGGGTGGTTTGCACTAAAAAAGGTGAAATACTTTCTTTACCATGTTGGAAAGCTTTATAATTTACATTCTATTTCTTTCCTCATGCCCTGAATTAGGTGCTCTAATTTATTGTACACTCAAACGTGCTTCCTGTGTCTTGTATGTGGCAAGGATGTATCACTGGAAACTGAATTAAGTGCTGGGTATAAGATGAAAGAATGGTACCTGAGAAACGCAAATCCTTATGGTTTCTGTGCAACAGAAGTAACATAAATATTAGAATTATTACTGATATCCAGCTACATGGTAAACCAATGAACAGGATATTTGCAGTCCTTCAAAACAACAGAACAGGTCTACAAATGTCACTTACAGTATTGTATGTTAAACACTGTGTATTCAGAAGAATATATAAATACATTTCATAAAAATATGTATCTTGGACCAAAAATGTTATTTATATTGGCAAAAATCTGGATTGAGCCCTCTTTATTGTATGATCAGAGTAATTAACCCATTTAAAACAAACAATGAGTAGTTATAGAGTACAATGATATTTAACAGGAGGATCCATTATGTGATGTATTCCAAACTGATTAAATGGACAGGAAGACAGTCACACCATGTGGTCTCCTGAGTCAGGCACTTGGGAAATGCTGTTTAACTGTGGCTTCACAAGAATTACTGGGGATATTTTGCACTTGTCTTATGCTGGAAGAGAGTGTACTGGTCTGGTGCCTGTAAGAGTGAGTCTGAAAACAGAATTGTAATTATCACTGTAATGTGTCATTCTCATGTGGAGCTCCCTGGAGAACTTGAAGATCCAAGTGTCTTGGGAATGGGTGATATGCAGAAAACACAACCTGTGAGGGAGAAAAACTACATAGCACAAACTTCTGAATTCCCTTTTCTCTCCCAAGTGTGTAAAAATATCAGCCAAAAATTTATCTAGTTGTTGCAATACTTTAAAAAGGTCATGACACAACTGCTGACCTTCATCTGCTGACAGTGACATTTTAGCTGAAACAATAGAAACACATGTTTTTAATTTTGAAGGACTTGAGCTCAATGTTAATAGATGGTGAGCACTGCTAGTAGAGCAACACTGTGAAGATTGCAAACCAGTGAGCAGTGTGGTGTTATCTCCTTGTCCTTTATCTAAAAGATAATTTTAAGGAAGTAAACATTTGATAGGCTGTACCTGTCTTTGATTAAAAGACATTTTAACAGAGGAACATTCAATTTCTACAGAAGACCTTATTTGTGGTTTGGCTGAAACTTTCAGCCCTCAGTGCATGATGCTTGAATGCCAGTGTAATGGTTGCAATCAGCCAGCACACTACTGCTTCGTCTGTGATGGTCTCCAGAATTAAATGCATGAGCAGCTCCAAGCTTTGGAGCCAGTACTGAATAGCTGGGGGCTAAAATGTGCCTGTGCTCCCTGCAAACTGGGAAGAACTGTCTTGTACAATTGCATTACATTCCACATATTTCTCCTCTCTGAAGTGCTCTTCTTGGCTTCGTAACAAGAAAGTTGGTTTTGTGTAAATATCAGGAGGTGTATGACCTTGGACTTTGGTATATTTGGGACCTAGATGGTATTTTCCCCGCACTGTTTCCTTCAGAGCAAATGAAAAGTAAAGGCATTTAGGGAACTTTAACTGATTTTCCAAATGTTTACAGCTTGGGTGAGGAAAATGTAAATGGCAAAAGCAGAAGTCATTCCCTAATTCCAAATTGGAATGTTTTGCTTGAACATTTTAAAAATGCCTTAATCTTCGGAGGAACTTTTATTTAGTAGGACATGCAGATCTAGTAAAATTTTCTTAAAACGAACACAAAAACAGGGAACAAATGTTTCAATTAAGACATAATAGAATGAAATCTTTACTAAATATTTAGTTATGATTGTGATGAACAGCAACTGAACAAGACAAAATAGGTGAGGCCCATAGCACCACCCACATTCAACATTTAAATTAGTCCTGCACATCTTCAAGAGTCTCTCTAATGTCTACCCTGCCAAGGAGGGGGGTGAGCAGGAGGTTGGGAGGGGTCAAAGCTGGTTCAGCTGCCCCAAGCTGACCAAAGGAATATTCCCCACCCTGTGATGTTGTATTCATCATTCAATACAGAGAGAAAGGAGGAGGATGGGGCATGGGTGAATGACAGAGACATTCATTATTAGTGTGTTTGTCTTCCAAAGCAAGCACTGCACATCCCAAGGCCCCATTTCCCAGAAAGGGGATGGCCACCCTCTGCTGTTGGGAAGCAGAGAATAAGTATCCATGCTTGGCTTTTTTGCTTGTTTCCACATGTGGGCTTTGATCTCTTTCATCAAAATGCTTTTGACTCAACCTATGTATTCTTAATTTTGCTTTCTCCCCCTGTTCTAGTGAGGAGCAAGAGGGAGAGTGTGTGGTGTGCTCAGCACCCAGCAGCCAGTCACGGTCAGATGTTACCTCATGGTACCATTTCTGTTTTTGAACATTGTAATTTCTTTTTGACTTCAAGTTCCTCTTTTATGAGCAACACTCAATAACTGTTCTTCTTTTACCTTATCCTCACTTACGCTGAACTCTTATCATCACAGCTCCTTGGTCTCCATGGGCAGCTCTTTCTTGAAGAAAGAAGCTTCTTTCCTAGAGCTTCACCCTTTCTCTTGTTGGAGAATATATTGTCTCATACCAGTTAATCCCAAGCCAGGGCATTTGTTCTCCAAATCAAGTTCTGTGCTGATGAAGGAAAATGTGAAGGCCTTTGGATTCTAGGTGGTTTAATTACCTACTTATCTAAATGTTATTGCACCTATGGACAATAGATGTATTTTGACTGCATTCTATCACTATCATCAAATTAACTTTGGCAAAAGCCAATTAACTGCTGTAAATTATTCTACTTCAATTAAAAAAAACAGAAATTGTGAAGGACTTTAATATACTAATTTGAATCCACAGATTTATGAGACACCAAAGAGAAAAGTTGAATTCCTTTTTTGTAAGAAATGAGAAATTATCTGGAAGGAATGCAATAAAAAATAAGGATTAAGCTAAGTGTCATTATCATTTTAACTTAATTTGTCAACAGAGTAATATATCTAGCTATATTACTCAGTTGACAAATCAATTACAGTTATAATGAAACTTTATACGATTTTACTTTTATTTAATTAGTTGCATCAATATGGGTTTTTTTTTATTTGAGTTGTACATGAATGCATCAAAATATAAATGATTGAAGTAGGTTAATTATAAGCCTTCAAAACATACATATATTAGAAACAAAAAGAAATTTACAGTTCAAAATGCTATAAGTAATGCAATTTGCAAGATGGTTTGTTAAGCTGGCTAAAGGCCATTTTCTTAAATAATACTACTAATAGCAACAATAATCCATGTTTTTGCCGTGAATTATTTGAATTTTACTGAACTGTAGTGGGTTAGTCTCCTCTAGCTGGAAGCCAGGTGCCCACTAAAGCTGTTTTGTCACTCTTCTCATCAGCTGAGCAGGGAAGAGAAAATATAAAGAAAGTCTCACGGGTCAAGGCAAAGAGAGGGTGAGATCACTCACCAGTTAGTGTCATGGGAAAAACAGACTCAACTTGAGGAAATTAATTTAATGGCCATCATATCACAATAAAGTAATGAGAAATAAAACCAATTAAAAAATACTTTTTGCCCACCCCTCTTTTCTTTCTAGGCTAAGTTTTATTCCTGAATTCCCTACCTTTTCTCCCACAGCAACGCAGGGCAACAGGGAAATGGGGTTGAGGTCAATACATCACAGGTCATCTCTGCTGCTCCTTCTGCAGCAGGGGTTGGACTCCTCACATTCTTACCCTTCTCCAGTGTGGAGTCCCCTCCATGGGAAACAGTCCTTTAAAAGCTACTCCAGTCCTTCCCATGGGTTGCACCTGTTAACAAACTGCTGTAATGTGGGTCTTCCACATTAGTGGAAGTCACTCCTTCAGGAGCAGACTGCTCCAGTGTGGGTCCTCCACAGGGTCACAAGTTCTGCCAATAAACTGGCTCCAGCCTGGGCTCCCCTCTCTAAAGGCCACATGTCCTGCCAGGATCCTGCTCCAGCCCAGGCTTCCCACGGGGTCACAGCCTCCTTTGGGCATCCCCCTGCTCCAGCCTGGGCTCCTCCAGGGGTTCAGGTGGATCTCTGCTCCCCCGTGCCCTCCCTGGGCTGCAGGGGCACAGCTGCCTCACCATGGGCTGCTCCAGGGGCTGCAGGGGAATCTGAGCTCCAGAGCCTGGAGCAGCTCCTGCCCCTCCTGCTGCACTGCCCTGCCTGTCTGCAGGGCTCTCCAGTGGCATTGGTTTCTGGAAAGTAATTTCTCCTTGTTAAATGCATTATCCCAGAGGTGCTGCCACCTTTTTCATCTTGTATCCAGCTGGCACTGGCTCCACTGGGCAGAGGGAAGCTTCTGGCAGCTTCTCACAGAAGCCACCCGAGCAAAGCCCCCCCGCTACCAAAACCTGGCCACGCAAACCCAATACAAGAACCATCTCAAGTAATGGATGTGAAGTTATTCCCTCATTTTTTTTTTCCTTCAAATCTCTTTGCTCCCAAGGGTAACACATTTTATTCTCTGCAATGGAATGTGACTCCAACATGAAGATAGTGAGTCATCTAAAAAAGTGTTATCCGGTTCACTGGTGCTAAGTACATTTGATGCATTATGCATAGAGAGGGGGAGTGGTAATTTAAGAGAAATTTACACTATGCTATTTTATGTATTTATTTATCTCTTTTTTTTTTTTTTTTTTTACACTGCTACAGTGTTACAATCTAAGCAACTGCTGCATCAAATGACGATTATACTAACATTAAGCTATAGATCACCTCCTTAAACAGACACTGGGAATTACATTTCTGTGGTGCTACACAGCGCTTTTAAAGTAGGCTGTTGCAATTATGCCACACAATTACCTAAGTGGTCCTGATTCAGGAATGTATTAAACATGCTTAAAATTAAATTAAAATGAAGCTTGTGTTTAAATACTTTCCTATATAAGAAGGTGTCCCAATTTTTTTCTGTTAGGTAGCAAATTGCTGTGTTAAATCAATAGGTGCTTTGTTCAGGTATTCACTGTCATCCCTAGGAACACTTGCACTGAAGTCGCAGACTGATGGCATCCCAAAGATATTAAAAGCCAAGCAGCCATCACTATCGTCCCATCATTACAACCTTTCCTACCCCAATCTGTGGCTCATCCCAGGGTAGTAGTGACAATGCTTGCTTGGCTCTGGGGAGTGGGAACTGTGTCCAGGGGTATGACTTTCACAGTAAAACTCAAAATGTCTTCTCTCAAAGTTAGACTGGACAAATCCTGGACAGAGAAGGCGAAGATTTATTTTTTCATTAATAGAATGCGTGCAGCTCCTTCATCCTTTGGAGTGGATTCAAACCTACATTTCTCACCCCTAGCAAAGCACTTTAATCACTATGGTGATGGCCATTTAATAAGGGGAGAGTGTGGTTCTTATTCTTCTGAAAATAATGGAATTAACTTTTGTTGGACTGAGAAAAGAGAAAGAGTCATAAAAGCTCTAAAACCTCAAGCTGCAATTCCTTGCTCAGCTCCTGTCATTTTCTTGGCTTCTTTTCCCTCTAGTAAAGATTATTTCATGTAGAAGTTATCCATTTCCTAGAGCTCAAGTTTACTCTTCTTCACACTAAGTGTGCTAACACTGGGTGCAGAAATTCCTATAGAGTTTTATTCTCTGATGTTTTATTTGCAGATGCTTGACTCAACCTCTTTGTTCTGTGGAAGCCCCATCTGAAAAAAGACTGGGAAGTAGAAAACTAGACTTCCAAAATGTAAATATGCTTTCTGGTCATCCAAAATCTCCTGCACTGGGCAGATGGAAAGCCCAGCTGTATGCAAAGTTCTTCTTTTCCAGTGTTACTGGGGAAAAAAAGCAAAAAAAACCCAAACATGTTAGGGATAACAATGGGATAGCACTGGATGGTGCTGGGGTAGCACTGTGTTCCCCAGCAGAGAAGGGAGTGAACAAGTAGGTCCACAATGCAGTACAAAGAAGAGCAGAGACACAATTTCAGACCACCAAAGGTGTAATGACTGCACAGCTCAGCACCTTCTGACTAAGTGGTCGTGCTACCATGCTGGTGCACGTTGATAAAGTGGGTGTCAAAAGTAGCTCCTGGGAATCATTGTGCCTCCACCTGTGGATCCCACCTTTTGTTGCAGTCCCCCGCTTTAGGTTTTCCATGTGGTAAATCAATAAGAGCAATGACAGTATTCCCCTTGTGTCAGTCATTAGGCTGCAAGCATGACCTCTTATCTCAGCCTTTTCTTGTCAAGAAGGACTTTTTCCCTTACGAGTCAGGGACTATTTATTCAACTTTGCTCCTCAGAAGTTTTTAAAAGGCTGGACTTCTCTTCCGCCCCTGCAGAGAGGGGAGTTCCTAAGCTTTGCTTCTGCCCTCACAAAAGGATTTAAAGAAGGGAAGGAACCAGGCCATACCACAGCAGTCAATCTAAGGGACCGGACCATCAAAGAAGATAATGTGAAGTTTGAGCAATGTGAATATTCAGGTAAAATTTTATCTTATTAAGAGTCAATACTTCACTAAAGCTACAATTCACAGGTGCACTCTTGTTGTTTTTGCTGGCTGTCTTTTGGACTATTTCCTTTTGCCACTTTCTCTGAGATTGTGGTCTGCTTACAATGGAGCAATGGAGAGTCAAGAAGAGATGTAAGGGATCAAATATCTGACATATTGGGGGTAAAAGGAAACAAACAGCAACAAAAAAAATCCTCACTTTTCTCTTGGGCATTTTATTTCTCTGACACAATTTTTGAAAATAGCAAACCCCAGAATCTTGGAAGAAAATGTACCTATTTCATATTGAAGACTTGGGACAAGAAAGGAAAAGCAACACACCAAATGTTTATCTATACATTTAGCACCAAAGATCCTCCCAACAGACACAATAGCAGGTAGTTTTCTTCTTTCAGTGGTTTTGAAGAACACTGTCTGGAAATGGAACATTGGGATGGCTTCAGTCCTTAAGAATGGATTTGTACAAATACTTGTCTAATCCTAAAATGCAGTAGTCACAAGTCTGTGTATTTTCTGTAATAATACAAGTGTTCCCATTTCTAGCATTTCATAAATTTTAAAATTTTTATTGAATAAAAATGAGCATGTTGCTCCTTTCTTTTCTCTTTCCTTTTTTGTTCCTCACCTACTGCTTTTCCTTTTGTCTCTCAGAAGGAAAGGAAATGCTTTTCTAGAAAAATACTTGGTATATATAGAATAAAAAGCCAAAAATGAATGCATTTTTGCATTACAAAAGATTTTCAGTGTTTTTTAAGTTCATAACTCTGAATTATTTGTGCAAAACCCTACAAGCTATAGAATTATTTTTTTTTTTTAAAGCTTCAGCATTTTCTTCTTTGCAATAAACTTGGAGGTACAAGTAAAATATATTTCAGTAAGTATACTAAGCAGTTAGATATATTTTTATTTACTCACACATAAATTCAAAGGATAAGGAGAAGATATTCAGGTGCTGTTATTTTTCTCGTCTCTCAACTGCAATAACTGTTTTAAGTCAAAGCATTTCCTCTGAAATCAAATGGTCATGAGTTAATGGAACATATGAACAGTGAAATGATCTCTTGGCAGAGGTGAGACTGTGTATATACATAGGTCTGGCTCCTGGAAATACTTTTAGGTCCTTTAATTTCTTATTCATGACTATCTTCATCAGTTCCAAATGAGCTGACCCCACATGCCCAAAACTAGAGAAAGCAAATTCAAGTTTAAACTCAGGGGAATGGGAGAGTGATGGGGTATGGGACCAGTACTAAAATATGCAGATTTTTTTTTTTAATTTCGAAAGCATATCTTGATATTTAGAGAAGAGATTGTATTTAAAAGTAGATTTATATCCACCAATGTATCTTTCCTCTGAAAGAGCAAAACACAATGAGTCAAAAGCTACCTGATGATAGTCATAAATGGCCAATTTGTGCTAGAAGGAAACTCTTTTCTCTAAATTTTGTTGTGGTTTTAAAAACTTCTTGTAGTGCAATTCTTTATTGATGAGCCCACACTACAAACTCTGACATCTCCTGTGAAAAATGAGTGTGTCTTTATTCCCACTTTTGATGGAAAACCTTGGGAATACGTGAAGATAGGAGAATGAACACACTGACAATGAAAGACCTTCAGGACCTTGCTCTGCTCCTCTGCACACTTTCTCATCTAAAGCATTAATGAGAAAGTTCTATTCTTCTGAAATGATTGCTTAACTTGCTCTGGAGGTCCACAAAAGTGGAAGATAACCAGATCTCTATATTATATTTACCTCTTGGGGTATTGGAACTGTCCTCACATAACTGTCACTGACCCAGACACCAAGATATTGTGGATTGCCACAGCACCCAGGGGGCAGATCCTTCTAACCTCAGTTTTTTCTGCAATCCACACTTTCCTAGAGGTTTTGTTGGAGGCAAGTTCTTGATTTGACCCAGAATCTTAGTAAAAAAAGGTTTTAAAAAATGACACACCATGTTCAACTTTTTCCCCCTCTTTATTTTCAGCTTCTCCCCCCTCATCCCATCACGTCTCAAAATGCCTCTTCACCTCAGTAAGATTTTGACATTTGGGAAAAAACTTGCTTAAAAAAAAAAGGATAAAACCGCTTGGCACCAGGGAGCTGCAGCTCTTCAGTTCCCATTAGAATTTCTGAAACGACAATAGCTGAAAGGTTAGGGCAAAACCTATTAGAAAAGAAAAGTTGAGGTAAATCAGGTGAGCTCATCGAAGAAAATAGGGAAAGATTGGTTCCCTTTTGGGATTAGGTCTAATTAAGGTGAGCAAGCAGCTGTGCCTGTTTGGAATAACAATTGTGCTAGCATGTCACTTTTTTTCTGCTTAGTTGAAATTTATATAGTTTGGGAATGGTGGATGTAAGAAAATTAGAGCTCATTTAGAATCTGTTGAAAGGACACTGCGCCTTCATTATTAGTTTTGCATCTGAATTTTCCTGGGGCTGTTCTCTCACTGTTATAGGTAATGGATTTTTCCCCAGATGTAATTGGATGAGTTTAATTTTTTCTTTCATTACCTGTCTAGAAGCCCTCTGCCCCTATTTCCCTTTGTGTTTTATTAGGACTGTAACCCCTATTTAAATAAAGGCTTTGATTGTGATTATATATGTTCAATCAGCACTTTCTGATTGAATAGTTCTGGTCACACAACGCTCTTGCCTAGCATTTTTTACTAATTACATTTTAGCCATGGTTGTATACTGTAGAACTTAAAACAGTGTTTGCTTTATACCTTTAAACTCTGGCTAAAAGTTTGTATCTCCCATGGGCCAAAGTACTTGCAACAAATTCAGGTATTTTCTGATTCTAAGGTATGTGAGCTGAACTCCTGCAACATGAGGTATATAAGGTCACAACAGCTGCCCACTAAAAAGATATAGCAGTGATTACATCCTCTCCAGAGTATCTGGATATATAAAAAGAAGTCTACTCCATTTTAAAAATCTTCTGCTGTTTTGATTTTCAAGGCTTTCCTGTGGGTTTTGGTTTCTTTTTAGTTTTGTGGGGGATTTTTTTTTTTGCATGGTTAGTTTGGCTTAGCTTTTTTTTTTTTTTTTAATGTTCAAGGTGTGTTTTTTTCCATTGATAAGTTTTAAAATTACTTTTACTGTGTAAACCTGTGCTGAGTTTTCTGCTGTCAGAAACGGCCACACAGGAAATTGTTTCTTACAAACATCTGATTTATTCTGATGCAAATCTGGTGTTCTCACACCTCAGGAGTTACATCAGGGTGAGGAAGGAATTCCATTTTAGTCTGCTAGGTTTTGCAAAGCTCATTGGGAACAGAGTATCTTCCACTAAATTCTACTCAGTACCTTTAGCTCCTTTAATTATTATAAGACACCTAATGAAAATTCTTGATTACAGTTGTAGCGACCCAATTCAGAATCTTAACTTTGGGAATCTAAAGACCTGTCTCATTCTATGCTCATATATTAATACATTAATTATATTTCTTTCCATGATGCTAAAAATACTATGTCTTTTTAAGGCTCCTTGAGTTAACAACATTAACCTGGAGATTTTTGGGGCCACTCTTGCAAATGCAAGAGGGTTTGAACACATAACCAAATCAAAATGGTAGTTTTTGATATCATTCTGCATTACCCTTTTATAACTCTCAGGAAAAGTGATTACAGAAAGCTGCAAAAATTACATACCTAGCTGACACAACTCACAGGTGATCCTTACACCCCATCTCAGATCAGAGGGTGGAAGGACCTTTCTTATGGAAAAGGGCTGAAGGTGGTGGGACTCCCTGGAGAAGAGAAGACTCTGGGGAGCTCTTGGAGCACCTTCCATTACTGAGAGGAGGCTTATGAAAAGGAGGGAGAGGGACTTTTTATACAGGCAGATAGTGACAGGACAATGGTGAATGGTTTTAAACTAAAATAAGTTTGGTTTAGATTAGATATTGGGAAGAAATTCCTGATGTGAGGGTGGTGAGGCCCTGGCACAGGTTGTCCAGCAAAGCTGTGGCTGGCCCCTCCCTGGAAGTGTTCAAAGCCAGGTTGGACAGGGCTTTGAGCAACTTGGTCTGATGGAAGGTGTTCCTGTCCAGGGGAATGAAAATCAGATGGTCTTTAAGGTCCCTTCCAACTTAAGCCATTCAATGAAATCATTCTATGATCTCCAGTGCTACAGCTAAGGCTAAAGAATCTGTCTCAGGATTTAACAGTGAATAAAGTGCCATTAATTCACAGTTTTTCTTGTAATTGGGACAGGAACAACTTAGGTCTAGATTGAATAAAACTATCCCAACCTGGGGAATTCATCAATACATCACATTATAGGATCTTGCTAGCATCATGCTTATAGGATCTGCTTCTTCAGGGCATAAGTGGTTAGAGATATTGAATGGACACTTTATTGTCCAAATATTTCCACTTTTAGTTTGTAATCTGCAGATTTAATTTGAGCAGATCTCTTTGGTATTTCAGCTTTGAAACATTTTCATCCATCACATTATTAAAAAATTACTAAACAGTGGATGGTTATAAGAGATCACTTTTGGAAGAAGCTTACATATTGCTTTTATTGCCATCCTATTGTGCATACAAACAGCTTTTATCCCTCCATACATATTTATATAACGTAGATGTTTTGGAATTCTTTTATCAGGAATAATTTCAACACCACAGAAAAGCTACTTCAAAATCATCAGGCAAAGTAAATAATAATAATAGTAGAAATTTTTACCTATGAAAAAATAAATAAGTAAAATTAAGTTTCTCACCTAAAACCTCATTAGTTACTGCAATTCTTTGGAAAATTGTCATCAGGCTTAGCATAATGAATTTAAAGCTTCTTAGTTCCGGAACTCAAAAAGCCAAAACATCAAGGATTTTACTGACAAAAGAAAGGCTACTTCTAGCAAAAGGAAGATGAGAATTCATGGGAATGTAGTGAAACATGACACCAAAACCTCAACTTGCAACATTCTCAAGAAATGTTTTAGAATTTCTTGTACCCCCATTACCTGTGTTGCTTTTCCCCACTCGTTTTGCTCGTTCGTTGTCCCTGCTGCACATGTGGAGCCTCCAAACCTCACTAAACTGACCTCCTTCGTGATGATTCTTCAGTCTGGACTTTAGAAATAATATAAAAAAAATAATTTAGACAATTCTCAGTTTTTAGTACCCCAGAAGCAAACTTTTTCCTTGGTAAGGATCACAAAGGCTGTGCTGAGCTGACAATCCACTAGGACAGAACAGAGCAAGGCAATAAAGTACTATAAAGGTCAGATAATTTGCAAAAGCAAGGCAGAGGTGACCTCAGAACAAACATGTGCCAAACGCTGATTTCACACCTTCCAGGGCAAGATAAGTCTGCCAATACTCTGTACAGTGCACCTACAAAATTTCAGAATGTGTGAAGATGGTGCTCAGCAGAATGATTTCAAAAAACAATATAGTGACATTAAATAGAAGTTCTATTGGTGATTCCTGTGGAGCATAATGGGTTAATGAAAATTGTAGCAAGAAATTATGACACTAACAGATTTCTTGCTGGTCTCTTCCCTTTTCAAAGTATTTCCATAGTTTTACTATTGAGATAAAGTAAAAATAATGATGTCTTGTACATACAACATACATATTTCAGGCAGACGTGCCTCATTTTCATACAAAAATACTCAAAATAGCCATTGAATTTTTACATAATATTTGTATTGCAAACAGCTTTGTGGACATTTAAGTAAACGTTATAATGAAGTTACATCAAACAAGCAAATAATGAATTTTTAATTTTATTTTATTGAAGATGAATTTTCACTATTTTTTTTCTGTCCTCACACTGAAAACAGCATCTGTCATTAAAGCATGAGCTTCACTTAAAAGTGAAATGGAAAAAAAAAACACTAACAATTTTCTCTGGGGAATTTAAACTGAAGTGCAGTTTTTTTTTTTTTTTATTATTGGGGTTATTTTCTAAATTAAAATAATAACAGTTGGTTGGGGAAATTTTTTCTCAGTTATTCTTTTTCTGTTTTTTACTTTAAAGACTTGCCTCCCAAAAGTTCCAAATCTCATCTGGCAGAGACAATAATATATTCTTTTTGCCTCTTGAAACATATTCTAAACATTACTTCCAGCTTACTTGGTTGGTTACATCTCTTAGTAGCTAATAATGGCATTGATATAATACTTGCAGTGCTAAAGGATTCCAGACATCAGTTGTTAATGCAAATGGAGTCAGTTTTGTAGAAGGAATTAACAAATTTACTCATTACCAACTTCTCCACGGGATTACAGCCACCAATGGATAGCTGAAATTAGGGCAGTTGTCTAACCTAAGTCTATAACATTTTATACTATAAGGAAATTATCCTCCACCCTCCAATAAGTCTTTTGGGGGAAACTTAACTTTAGAAGAATATAATTACTAGGGGTATGCAAATAATGGATTTTTTTCATGAATATTCATTCAAATAGAGAGCAATCTCTCTGATTATTTTGTGATCTTCTGTGACAGCCATGAGTTCTGCTTTTGCTTACATTAACACATCCAAAACTGAAAATATATTGTATAGAGTTCATTTATTGGACTAGAATGTTATTTTCCTGTTCATCTTTATATAATTATGCAAGTAGTCAGAACTTACATTAATTTTTTAAGTGCTCAGTGAACCCATAGCACTTTTACAGTATTTTTAGGTTAAAGCTTTGATGATAGAGATGATTTGAAATTTTTGCAATTTGTAATATTTTGCAGGTATGCTGTACTTGTAGATGGATAACAATGAAATTTCTGATCAAAAAAAATAAAATGTATTTATTTATCATTAATATTGTTCAACCAAAGGAAAATGGATGAAATAAACTTTTTTTTTTCATTTCATCCTTTGGGAAGACATCTGCTGAGAGATATAGATGCTTAAACTGAGCTTCATGACCTGACTTGTGTGTCTCTTTGCCCTACCTTAATGGGGAAGAAAATGCAGGATATTGCAGTGCATTACCTGCAGGCAGGAGTCTGCCAATCAGAAAAGGAAAGGCAAATTAAACAATTTTCTCTCTTTTCTTTTTTTTTTTTTTTTTTTTGAGATATTTGTTTCATATCTTTAGTAATTGAACATGCATTTAATTAAAAAAAAAAAAGAATGTTGAGTATTTTTCAAGTTGAGATAATTCAACTCCACTAATAACACTCTAAGGAGTCGACTCAAGAATGGATAACTGGAAATTTTAAATTGTGGCACACTATTTCTGTAAAAGTTGAGCACAGAGCAAAAAATAATTCCATAGAAGGGAAGAATGAAAGGGGAAGAGAGAAAGAGAGAAAAAGAAAAAGAGAGAAAAAGAGAGTAAGAAAGAAAGGAAGGAAAAGAAGGAAGGAAGAAAGGAATTCCGGAAGGAAGGAAGGAAGGAATTCTGGAAGAAAGGAAGGAGAAAGAAAGAAAGAAAGAAAGAAAGAAAGAAAGAAAGAAAGAAAGAAAGAAAGAAAGAAAGAAAGAAAGAAAGAAAGAAAGAAAGAAAGAAAGAAAGAAAGAAAGAAAGAAAGAAAGAAAGAAAGAAAAGCAAAAAAGAGATGTCTGCAACACTAAGGTCAAAGATCTCAGCTGAAAGAAAATGGACCTGAAAGATGTCTGTTTTGCAAGAAGGCAGCCAACTGTGCAGTGGGCTGCACAGACAATCTGAAGAATCACAGACAAAATAACGTTGTATGGAGAAATCATAGAACAAATAGTTCTATCAGCAGTATTATTAACAGGATCCAAGGTAACTTTAAGTTGACATTTCCAAGTCTAAATTAAGCGATATGTAATACCACCAATATTAATAAAATCTAGAGTCCAAATATATTATCTTTGTATGATCAAATCTAATGAATGTTCTGCTCCTGGCTGCATCATGCAGAGAATCCAGCTCACAAGAGATAAGACTTGGGTAACTTCCATTCATGGCTCACAATGTCTTTGTTGAGAGCTTATTTCTGGAGCAATGGTGATGCCATATTGCATCAGGAAAAGGTCTGAATGTCATTTAATGAGTGTAACTTAAATTTGGGAAGGCTTAAACAGAAATACTACTCAGTTAGTATACACTGCCTGTGTGATTCACTTCACAACGTTAACAATCAGCATGGGCATGTATATTTGCATGAAAGAAAGACAGCTAAAATTGCATTCATACATTTCACCGTTGCTTTGAGACAGAGAGATGCTGTAAATCATCTTCTACTTCACAGATTACATAAAAGATATAGTTGGTTTATAGTATCTTCCTACTGACTGCCAGACATATCATAGCTTATGCTCATAGACTTGGCCCTTGATGGGAAGCCTTCAAAGTTGGGAAAATGCAGCACTCTACCATGACTTCCAGCTAGCAAGAAGTGTAGGTACATCCCTGGAGCTGAAAAGACACCTAGGGAATACTTTTGCTTCATTACATTACACTAACTTCGGTCTGTGGAAATCGCAGTGCATCCTCTGGGGGAAAAGTTGGCCTCTCTAACTGTGTTTTATAGGTGGGGCACACACAGTAGCTCACAGAGTGGCAATGGCCATAGTTAAAGGGGAAGAGCTCTGTGCAGGCACATAACTATTCTGGTATCATAATGCTGGAATCACTTACTGTAACGGCCAACTAATGGGGAAAGATGGAGAAGAAGCAGTTTCCAAAGTCCCACTTCACTTACAGTAAATTAATGCCTGTGGTGAACACAGATAAACTGAAGGTAATAACAAAGTTAGCAATCTTACATCTAGGATTCCATTCATCTACTTGAGTCCTAGGTATATGCTTTTTACCAAAGCACGTTCCTCCTCTTCAAACTGCATTTCTGAGCAGGTTTCGGTCTAAACTGCTGTGCATTGCACACTAATGCTGAGAGTCTAGCTGTACTTATGAAGGCTAACTATTTCCAAATTCTCAAAATTTAGATTAATGTAATTCATCGTGTTATTCCGCAGAAGTTTACTAAATAGGGTTTTTCAAGTGAGAAGGGAATCTAAAATAGATAAATCTGTATTTCTATCCCCATTGTAACACGTCACCTCAACACCTGGTCCTGCAAAGTGCTGGTTTCTGCTTCACAACACACACCCCAGGAAACAGCACTATCTGTCAGCTAAGGCAATAGGGCTGTACCTAATGAGAGAGCTTTCTCTTCCCTTCAGCATCCCTGGAATTGGAAAGATCACAGAGTTTAGCAAGATAGGAACACAGGACTCAATTTCCAATTCTTTCTTTCTACAGACATGGTTTCTGAAGGGCGAAGTTTTTTGAGATGGTAAAAGGATTACTCCACTGATGCATATCATCAGCTTATATTTAGGAGCAAAGCTGGAAGTGACTTGGAAAGAAGGGAATTCTCTTACCTTACTAATTGAATCGGAATGTCTTATTAATATCCTCTCTCAGTAATCTGATATGAAAGTCACTAATATGATACGACTGTAACATAGTATTGCCAACAATATATTCTGATATGATATGAATGCTAATGTAATACAAAGGAATGTTGCTAATGTGTTAATCAGATAAGATATTGCTAATGAGATATGAGAGACTCCACTAAAAAAAATTATATTACTTCCCTTAACTTTTTGAAAATAGCATTAACCTTGCGCACCAGGAATATCACAAAATGTCCATTTGCTCTTTCCTGGATATTTCTGATTCTTTCTTTTCCCATTTCAGGTTTGTAGGCACTGTGATTTTTCTTACAGAGTACCCAGACTCAATAATAAAGAGAATAAATAATTGCAGAGTGATTTGTGTCTCTCAAACCAACATGCACTTATGGGGTAGTTACTTGGCATTGGGATAATGTGTGTTTTTAAGCAAGTTTCATACAATTACAGAATTATTTAGATCAGAAAAAACCCATTAGGATCATTAAGGCCAACAATTAACCCAACACTGCCAATTCCAACACTGAGTCATGTACCCAGGTGCCACATGTCCACATTCAGGGATGGTGATTCCATCGCATCCCTGGTCAGCCTATTCCAATCCCTGACCACCCTTTCAGTGAAGAACTTTTACTCAGTATCCAACATAAACCTCCCCTGCTACAACTTAGGGCCATTTCCTTTCATCCTACATTTTGTTACGTGTGAGAAAAGACCAACACCCAGCTGGCTCCAGGTTAAACACTCTCAGATCCCTCAGCCCCTCCTCATAGGAGGGGTTGTTTTGTTTCAACTAATCTCCAATAGTCTTTCAAAAATTGGGACTTAAAGGTCATAACAATCAGGTGAAGGAGTGTAGTGTCATTTTCCACATTACTCAGGAAGAAACAAGGTCTTTCTTTTTCTTTTTCTTTTTTTTTTTTTTTTCTTTTTCTTTTTCTTTTTCTTTTTCTTTTTCTTTTTCTTTTTCTTTTTCTTTTTCTTTTCTTTTCTTTTTCTTTTTTCTTTTTTCTTTTCTTTTTCTTTTTCTTTTCTTTTTTCTTTTCTTTTTTCTTTTTCTTTCTTTTCTTTTCTTTTCTTTTCTTTTCTTTTTTTTTCTTTTTTCTTTTTTCTTTTTTCTTTTTCTTTTTCTTTTTCTTTTTCTTTTTCTTTTTCTTTTTCTTTTTCTTTTTCTTTTTCTTTTTTTTTCTCTTTTTTCTTTTTTTTTTTTCTCTTTTTTCTTTTTTTTTCATTCTAATTTTTTATCTTTATTTTTCATTATTTGGTGTGTTCTCAGGAATCAAAGAATGATGTTGGTATGAAGGTAATGGATTGGAGCTGCCTTTAGTTCCCTCATACATGAGACACCAAATGGAAAACAAGACAGATGAGCAAAATGCAGTCCTGATATGCATGTGCATCAGTAGGAATTATGATTTTAGCATCAATATGTATACAGAAAGTGTTGGAGTCAACACATTCAAACTAATAATTAGCTGGAGGCAGCTCCAGTAGAGGAATTTATAGTTAGGTGCTGGTCTGTACATCACTGGGATATATACTGTGTTATATTAAATAAAATATGTAAGGAAAACCCAAACCCTATTGAATTATGGGACTTACAACTCCTTAGCTTAAAAAACAAGGGAGAGTTTAAATTGTTTTTTCAATAAACATAACAGCTACTGTTAGCAGAAATGCCCAAAAACATGTGAAGTGGTATAAGGTTTTTTTTTTTTGTTGTTTGTTTGTTTGTTTCTTTATTTTAGCACTGTGTGAGGTCATATTTTCATAGTTAAACTGACATGAGTTCCATAAGATTTTCCTCCATTTTAATGCCTGACAATCTGTAGGCAGAAAATCTCTTTCCAAGAGCTGTGTTACACAAGTTAGAACAAGAACAAGGGAGAGGACACATTACCTTTCTTCTTCTTTTGCTTCTTGGCTCCTTTTTTTGTGCCATTTTGGCAGAGTTGCACAGTTATTTTGTGGTTTTGATTATCTGCAAAATGGGTGTATTAATAATTACCTTCTTGCAGAGGTAATTATAAACTGTTTAATACCGATTAATAATTAGAAATGTTTTAATCCCCTTACAGGAAGGGAATTAAATGCAAAGTACTATTATGACTGTTAATAATGCACAGTGAACTTTCATGCTTATGTGTAGTGGTTTCCTCTTTTATCCATTTCCCAGCTTAACAGTTACTTTTTAAATTGAAACTATATTAGGCAAGGTTATTCAGGAGAAAGCAGAATGGTGGATGCAAGGGTAAATTTGAGGTAGAGGGTGGGTTATTGAAAGGAAATGAAGCCGCTGACTTCATTGTGTCTTACAATAGAATGGAGGAAAGCAGCACAAAAGAACCATTAGTATTAATATGAATAATGACCTATAAATATTCCACTTGTTAACCATGTAATCAATTCTCTGGTCTCAATGGATGTCTATCTTCCCTTTTGTATATTTGTATGTTATAATTTAAATGCATACATTATAATGACTTTTTTTGGCTTACTGGCTTAATGTATGAGAGACTATTCATTTAGCAGTCAGATATTTATTCATTTCTATTGGATTGGAATTGCAAAGTCCTTGCTTAGCAGATTTAGTACACTAAGTAGTTATTCCGTGGGGTGGTAAGGTTAACATGGGAATGATGCAGGGGTTTCTAAAGCTGACAGAGGCATCTGGTGCTCAGCTCTGGGTACTGCTTGCAGACATATTATTCAGACAGGTTTCAGTCATTGTCACCCTGTTGGATCCCCAGTGAGCTCCACACCAGAAAAACTTACATTTGTTATTAAATTGTAGCCTGATGATGCTTATTCAGTATTTGCAGGTTGACAAGCTGAAAACAGAAAGTTGTAACACTTGTCACACTATCCTTGATGACAGTTTTAGATAGAATATTCAATTTTATTGGTATGAACTTTTCCTCATTGTTTTGTCTACAGAACATGCTTGTTTGAGTCCAGGTAGATTATCAAGTACTTAAGAGAGATTGGGGTAGTGGTTTGTGGAAATCATTGAGGAAATACTTGCTGTTTCTTCTTACCCAGGTTTAGAATAGATGTTGTGGTTTAACTCCAGAAGAAACCACACAGCTGGTAAATTGTTCCACCTAATGGGCTGAGGGAGAGGATTGGAAGGGGAGCAGTGAGAAAACTCATGGGTAGTGATAAAGAGAGTTTAAAAGCAAAAATATATGCACTCAAGGAAATGAAAATAAGGAATTAATTCAGTTCTTCCCATCAGCAAGTAGGTATTTGGCCATTCCCAGAACACCAGGGCTCCATTACATGGAATGGCTAGTTGGTAGGATGAGTGCCATCACTCTGAATGTCCCTACCTTCTCACCATTGCCCCAGCCGTTACTGCTGAGCACGGCATCACAGGTTATGGAGCATCCCTGGGGAGGATATTTGGGTGGTCAGCTGCCCCCTATGTATCACCTCACAGCTTCTTGTGCCCCCCAGCCTTATTAATGCAGGCAGAAAATACCTTGGGGCTGTCTAAGCTGTGTTCATCTATCAATAAAACTTCTCTGTAAACAGTAGTTTCCATCACAAATGCAAAGCATAACCTCATAAAAGGAACTATAGAGTCAATTGACTTAATCCCAACCCAAAACAGTGAAACAGGTGAAATAGACACTGGTTTCCAAACATATAGTGGCAATATAATTTTTTTATTGTCTTCTTACAAGTAAATGGCTTTCCCAGCTGTAAATCATACAAATCATGATCACACTCAGAAATAAGTACTCTATGAATAAATTTCCTTAGAGAGAAAGATTTTGAAAGTTACTGGGAAAATAATAAAATAAAACCCTAAAAGAAAGAACTTTCCACCTTATTTTATTTCCTACAATGATATTTTTTATATAAGGCTTCAGCTGCATCTTCAAAATATAATGAGTTGACTGTAGGGTGTGTGTTGTATTCTGGATATCCAAGCTGTCTAAAATGTCACTGAAGTTCCAGGAAAATGAATATTCAGTGACCATAAAGGTCAATCAAATAGCCAGAGAAGCTTGTAGAGATGGAAGAATAGGGGAACATCTGCATAAACATACAAAAACAGTCCAGCTGCTGACCCTTGCTCTCACACAGATGTCTGTCTACTCTTCCATCTCAAATATAGGTATTTATAGAGGAAAAGCTGTGCAGAAAGACATATGGACAGCCACATGTTGATGGATGGTTGGTTGGCTAAGGCTGCCACTGAGCAAAGAGGCGATGAATAATTTTGCTAGGGATAAGAGCCAGTACTTTCTGAGCCCTGCACATTCTGGGAACTGGAACTCCTCACTGCCACATCAGTGAGGGGACAGCTTTCCCAAAAAGCATCCCATATTGGCCTGTCACGCAGTTATTACAGGACTGGTTTTCAGGTGCTCTCTCAAGTCTTTAGCACCTTTTGGCTTAGAAAGAAAGATAAAAGCTCTGACAGCTCTGTCCCACATGCTGGACATTTCAGTTTGAAACGAGGAAAGAGAACAATGCTTCAGCCTGCAAGGGGACTTAATCATTTCACCTGTAACTCTGTTCAGACTTCTCACAGATTTCCATTACTGTCTGTTTTAATAATGTTCCTCACTATCTCCCTCTTCCTTGCACAAATTTGGCTTTGATTCCATCTATTCCTTTCCTTCTGATAGACTACAGAACTGCTCATCCAAAGTCATAAATCCTCACAAGTATGATACACAATAGAGATTTAGCAACTTTGTCTTTTGGGTCCAACAAAAACTTCAGAATCTCTCTTGATAACATTATCTTCTACCTTTTTAATTTTTCAGGAGAACCATTTTTGTAAAATTGAAATATTTTATCTTAAAACCATTGATCTTAATTGTGACCTTGCACCTTTTAAAAAGGAATAGGAGCCACTAGGGAATATTACTTTTCCTATTTTGCCTGGTCAGCTTTCTGTATTGACTATTTTGTGCTACTTGAGCAACAGCCATCCTATATATCATTATATAGGATATAGTTATTGTTGATTTTGACCCTGAGGATCATTAAGAAAATTTCTTTCGTAAAGTTTGGCTTCAGTTTTTTTATTTTTTTGTTTATTTCTTTTTGGTCGATTTTGGTTTTTTGGGATTTTTCACTTGGTTTTTCCACTTTGAGTTGGATTATCAGGAGTATTTGAAATCACAATCTGGATTTGTTTCATGTCTTTTAGCTAAGATAATAATACTGGAGTTAAAAACTGCTGTTTGAAAAAAGATGAATTTATGCTCTATTGCTACTTTTCTGTAGTATCTAATCAAGAGAGTCTGAATACCAGTCTATTTGCATTTATATTTTTATTTTCAAGGAGGTACTCTATCAATTTTTTTTAAGAAACTAGAATAAACTATTAGCTAAACTACAAGACAGAACAGGCAAGTCAGATTTGAGAAGTTTTGGCCTGTTTGCTTCCAAAAATTCATGCATGAGACATTGTACCTTTGCTTTTGTCCATTTTCCAGCTGTAGGTTAACTGCCCTTTTAAACAGATTTATATTAAAAAAATAACAATGAGACCAAAAGCTGTGAAAACTACCTCTGATAAATGATCAAATTTTGGTTGGGTGGGGTTTTCTTTTGTGTGCTACATGTTGTGTTAGATGCATGGTATGAATTCCTAAGGATTTGCAAATTTGCCTTCTTCAAAATGAATCTCAGCCAACAGTCCATATTCTGTTCTGCACTAGAAAATTTGGGTTTAATGAAAGGGAACCCTAGTTACAAAATTGAAAAGTTTCATGAACAGATTTTATCACCACCTCTTACTACAGTGTTTCCAGAATCCCCCTCAAACAAACATTCACACAAGTCCCAGTCTAACTTTCAAGCAAATGGCAATGTTTCACAGTTTATGTTGTCAGCTCACAGAGAATGCTAATCTGGGAGAGCATGGGGTGTCCTTACATCTGGCATTGAGAGCATATCCTGACCATTGATTGCTAAAAGTTGTCATTCACTCTTTTTTTCATTCTTTTCTTAAGAAAGGGAGGATATGAGGCCAGTGAATAAGGAGGACAATCAATCGGGTACTAGTCGGCCTTGCACAACACACACAGCAAAGCTGGCAGCAAGGCACACATTTGTATTTTAATATAAAGAATACAAAGGACTTAAGAGTTGTGTGAATTCAGACTTTCAGGTGTGATTCATTGGACTTTAAATAGATATACACAGAGCAGACATTTTCATCTGAGCTCGTGACTGCATACTCTGTCTATAGTAAATGGAGAGAGGTAATCACATCCAAGGTATGATTCCTCTCATTTTAAAGCAAGGTTCTAAAATATGCTGTGAAGCACATAATTCTGTTCACTGGCCATAAGGTAAGATTACTTAAGGTGCAGACAGCATTGTACATATTTAAAGCTTGATAAAAGCTAACTCTTAATTGTCTAAGATACAATTTGTACAAAGATATTTCTACTCTGCTTTAAAATAGCCAAATATATTTCCATTTATGCTTTGTATAAGCAATTCTGTAAATCTCACAAAATCCCTACCAATCTGGTCCTGAAAGATGTGTCATAACTATCCCTATTTTGTATTTTAGGATTTGATAGAATCTAATAATAATTTAAAAGTCCCTCCAGGCTTTGGAATGCCTCCAGATTAAAGCAGGAGGATTTTTCCCCCCTGAAATACCAGAATCCTGGGTTGTTAACACTTACACACATTGACTTCGGCAATACCACACTTTTTCCAGTACTGAGAAAAAAAAAATCTACCACATAATAGAAAAATATAAAGTAAAGAATATAGGACAAAAAAAAAAAAAAGACCTAGTGCTTGAAATGAAGACAAAAATCCAAAACAACAACTGTGTGTGTAGAGGGATTGTTTTGGGGTTTTTTGGTGATTTGTTGATTTTTTATTTTTTTTTAATAAGGATACTTCCCAAGCAAGAAGTGACAAAGCAAACACTCTCTGGACTCCCATTCTGTCCTTTATACACATTCCCCTATGTTCTGCTTCTTGAGTGTCCATTTGTTTGCTGTGGTAATTTATGTCATTCTGTATTGTATTATACACCTAATGCACAGCTGGTCTCCTAATGTAGATTTCTTCACTCTTGCTTCCACACAACCAAGTACTTATCTTTACAATTATTTTCCATGGTCTCTGATTCTCTAGGCAGCATGATGTTTGTGATTGCCAAGCTTCTGGAGCAGCCTGGGTGCATTCAAATCCAAATGTTAATGGTTTCTACTTCCTACATCGGCAAAATGGGAATTCTGCTTTTGCAAACCGCACAGCTCATTGTTCAATGCTTCTTGGTACCACATCATGATGCAGGAAACATATGAAAAACAGAAATATATTAGTGAGTTTACTTGGTTCTTTGTTTGTTTTTAATCAATCTGTGTAGCAAAACATTTGCACACATGCACACAAAAGTAGCAATCATTTCTTAACTGCCTTGGACTGAATGATGTTGTTTCAGAGCAATTGAAACAGCTTACAATGCCAATCTGAGCATTTTCCTGGACTCAGCTGGACATGGACCGTCAGACAACTGGAAAGATAAAGATGGCTTCACACCAAGATTTTAATGCTCTTCCTTTACTTTACATTTGATGTTATATAAATGTGCTAGAGCTAAACTGAACTGGACCAGATTGGAAAGAAATAAGTGCCCAGGTATCTCCACAGTATCTCAGATAGATTACTGATCTTACCATCACCACAGAGCCTCCATCACTGAAGCAGTGACACTGGGGACACATTATTCTCTTGGAAGAGATTAGACATAGTTTTTAAAACTAGAGGTAAGTCTGTGTGAATTCTTCATTGTGGTATTTGAAAGGGAGATGTTAAAGCTTCCCAAGCCATTGTACCATGTGCAGACTCCAGCATTGATTGTGAATAAAATAATTTCAGAATAAATGGCAACAGAAGTGCTGTCTCCTACTACACAAACCCTTGGAAGGTGTCCTAGTTTCTCTGGGACTTCCAGGTCATTCATAAGAGGTCTCTTTGACAGAGCTGTAGGCAGAAGGTTTTTCACGCCAAGAGCCAGGACCCATGCATCTTCAGGCACACAACCCACAAAAAAATCAAAGAAAGAAATGAAAAAAGACAAGACACTTCCTTCAATTTCTTCTGTCTCCCAAGAGTTTTTTATTAGAGCTGCCCTTAAATGGTTAAGACCTATTTCAGCTTTGCATGGAGGCTTTCTCAGAACAGCTTCAAAGAATCAAAATAAACAGAAAGCAAAAGGGGCCAAGGGATGCATACACCACCTGAGCACCACTCACTGTGGTTATTGACTCAACACATAGATATATAAAACCCTTATGCTAGTTTTGAAAACAAAACAAATCAAGCACACACACACACACGAAACAAAATAAACAAACAAACAAAACAAAGCAAAACAAAACAACTCCCTTAGGAATTTCCATTTCACCTTTGTCCCTTTAAGGTGATACAAAAGCCTAGGAAAAAAACCCATAAATAATGTCCTTCTTAAATCTAATGACTGATTAAGCATCTCCACACTGTGTACCCTGGTGGGTGAAGGAGAGCATGAAATTCATTACCTTGGTGTCTGTGCTGCTTTCTCCTGCTACCCTGAATTACTCTTCATTTTGGCTAATATACTGTTGCTTGCTAAGATCATCACTAACTGAATGATTTTCTTCCACCTGTCTAAAAAGGCATGAAAAGTAATGAATAGGCTAAGACATCCTCTCACCCCTAGAAAATGCCCTTTCCAGGTCAAGGTTAGAGTCAGGATGGTAAGAGGTGTGTGTGATGGGAGCTTGTTTCTGTTGTAATTGCTAGCAGGCTGAGCAGACCTGAGCCTCCAGGGATGTCGGTCCATGAGTGATAAATTGATACAAAATATTCTTGAAAAGTTTGTTTTGTTACCATTATGCTAATATTTACTTAGTGCATATGAGCTTTGCATGAAATGCCTGCAATCCAGGGGAGAATGAGGCACTTTAAATTAATAAATAACAATAACAATGATGACATCAGGGTCAAGAGAAAGAACGGCTAATGAAAAACATCACCTGATCTCAGTCAGAGCATGAGAGTGAATCCAGCTTGATGTGCATGGGGGAATTCTGGGAATTTAACAATTAAAGGCTGTTTCTCTAGAGAAGAGGGGCCTCCATCTTACTCGACATTGCTAATGAAGTGTAATTCATTTCACCTCTTCCCCACCTTTCAAAATCAAAGTTCAAGAGGCCGTAGCAGACAAATTTCAGAGGACAGGCATGCATACCTCTTGCAATGCCACTCATGCTCTTTAGGGAATATCCTCATGTTCTATTAATTATTGTACTTCTCTGGCATTATTATTCATGGACTAGCATCTCAAAATACTTGATTTAGCAGTGGTTCTGGAACTAATACTAATAAGTACAAGACTGTGCCTTTGGTAAAACATGTTTTTTTCTTATGGGTACAACAGAGGGTAATATAACTCTTCACAATTCAGCCAACTTTTACTTTTTTTTTTCTTCCATGTCTGTAAGCAGAAGGCTGTATTTTGGTTAATTATATTAGTTTCCATCCCAAAGAGGCAGTGTGGTGAGCATAACATTGTGAACACCACAGGAACAGAACCTCAAGCGGTCCTGGTGCCATGTGACCAGCAGTGAATCAACAGGCAGAAGTGTGAGCAGAGAACCTGGTCCCACACTCCTATCAAAGAGAGGAATCCAGATGTTTAATTGAAGTAATCAGCTGGTTTTTAGCCTCACAAAGAGCTGATAACCATAGATGTGTAGAGAGTTCTCCAGCAGGCAAGCTGGCAAACCTCTGTCCTGCCACAGCACTTGCCTGGATGTTGGGTCAAATTGAAATATTTCTACCTCAGTCAATGGAGACCATGGGTAAAAATTAACTATCAAGTGGTTAGAAATTAATGTCATAGTTTTCGAGGAGATTTTGCACTTACTAAGACTAAAGAAGCTGACCTTAGTAGCTTTAGTGACTGAAAGAACTTCCCTTTTGAACGTCCTTCATATTAAATGAATTTTTTTTCTATGGAACTGAAAGGCCAAAGAATCAATGTTTTAAACTGAGTGAATTAAATGGTGCTTACAAAATTACTTATTTTTTCATGTTTTCAGACAACTAAAGTTTTTCAAAGTGAAAGCCAACCAATTATGAATTTAACTGATTTTTGTTTGTTTGTTTGTTTGTTTGTTTTTTGTTGTTGTTTGTTTGTTTGTTTTTGTTTTTTGTTTGTTTGGTGGGGTTGTTTTTTTTTTTTTTTTTTTTTTTTTTTTTTTTTTTTTTTTTTTTTTTT
>JAVTVJ010002768.1:0-140770 GCA_034509425.1 Eopsaltria australis
TTTGGCTTAAGACTTCACACAGTCAGTTTTGCTTAGTAGATTTGCCTTCTTGGAAAATGTATGTGACGGCTAAGTGACACAGCGTTACTCTCTCTACCTGTTTTGGTGCCCTGCCCAGAATGGGACCTTGAGCCATGTGAGGTGTTCAGGATGTTTCTCCCTCGGGCAGGAGAGATGTAGGCACTAGCAAATGAAATGTCCAGGGATGAGAAAGTGTCTGTAAGAAAGGTCAAGGACAGGATGACCCTTGCTGGTGATTAAGTACTTAGCTGTAAAGGTCAGAGAAGCACCAACCTCCGTTCTCAATTCTGTCTTTTGTAATTAGGCACTTTTGCACCTTGAAAAAAAAAGAAGGGAAAAAAAAAAAAAAAAGCAAGGGCTCTTTTGGTAAAGATGCCATATTCCATATCTACACCTGCTAGGCAAGCTTGTGTACGGTTGCTGCTTTGCATGTGAAAAATCCACTTGTGGAGAGAACTTGGATGGAGTAGCCACTTAGGCAGGCAGCCCTCATCTTGACTTACCATGAGTCACCTGTTGTCAGAAAGGTTAGGCACCTATGCCTAGTACTAAAACTACAAGACTCAGGCTTTGCATTCAAATATGTAATCATGCTGAAGCCATCACTGTTACTTTTGTGGTGTAAAATTCCAGACAGAACGTTTGGTTTCACTCTGACAGTAAAATTCGTTTTCCTCTGTTGTTTGTGAAAGTATGTAACTTGGCAATCACACACTGATTGCACATAGTGAAAAGCTGTGAAAGGAATGAGAGGGAGGTGTTTTTACAAACCAACTGTGGGCCTGCTGGTAGATAAAGCCAGATACTGATAGGTAAAAGCAGCAATGGTAGGAACCATAAATTCCAGAGCAATTCCACTAATTAACACAGACTGTTACTCACCCAAGTCTGCGCTAAATTCCTGGACTTAGAGAAAAAGAACAGAGATACAAAGAAAAGGGGGGGAGGGGGTGGGGAGGGAGAGGATTCACATTAGAAAGGGGTCTATATTAGGTGATTTGGGAAGTCTGTACCTCTCAAGTACCTAAGACAATGGGGAAAGAGAGAAGGAAATGGGGCTGGGAAATTAGGATAAAAAGGGGGCTACATCCTCCAACAATTTGAGAGACCCCATGGGAAATTGCCCCATGACCTCTCCTTTTATTCATGAATAAAGCTATGGGACTCCTCTGTCTCCTTTTTGGACATGAACCTCTGGCACTGTGGATTACTTTTCCTGACAGCTGCAAGCAAATGAAGAGATTGCAAATGACTTTCATCTGTTATGCAGGACTTTAAATCAGTTTGGAGGTTGGACTCTCTTACAGAAATTTTGTTTTGATTGACAGCTCAGAGCATCAGAAAACAGAGTTTTTCTAAAGCTTTACATTAATTTTAGAAAACAGAATTATACTGATAAAGACAAGATACATTTATAGCAAACACTGGTTTTGGCTGTCATTGCAGAATCTCTCTGAGCAGTTCGACTTTTTTTTTTTTCTCTTTTGAGACGTCATGAAAAAAAAGCCAAATCCCACAGAACACCAAATCTCTAATCTTACTGATGAAATGTTTCTGAATTCCTCATATTCATCCCTCTTCAGATGTACTATGACCTTCAAAGTACCTATTAAAGCTGCAAGGACATTACAGTCAGTGATGGCACCCTGTCGTCTGTCATCTTTCATATACAGCATAACTTTTATTCGAACTTGTAGAATACTTAAATAAAAATATTTCAAAAATTTCTAAAAAACTTTCTGGATATATTGTGCGCTGAGGAGATCTAGTGTAGATGCTGCAGTTGATACCAAAAGGCTCCAAGAAGGTCTGCAAAGATTTGGTGAGCTTTTTGATATGATGCAGCAATGTGATGGTGTTAATGTATTTCTCCAGATTAGAACAGGACAAAGTAGCTTTCCAGTTCCTTCTTTGCATTGAAAACACATGTAGTTTCATCTTTCTACAAAATAAATCAACTATTCAGAAGCAAGTACAGTTGATCTAAGTGAATATTTCTTATGGAGTGTTTTATTACTTTATCATATCTTGAAAACGTCTTCATGAATTTTTGTTAATTATGGGTAACTGCATTTTACAACATAAGAACTGTGTAGAGGTAATGATATGTTTCCTTTGTTGACTTAAATTTTTCTGCTTTTAATTTGAAGCATTTCAGAGCCTGAGAAATTTGATTCAACTACCAGGATTTAGTAAAGCTCTTTGGGAGCAGATAATTGCCTGAACTTACTGTCATTAATTCCGTTGATGCAAAACAGCTTGTGATCTCTTGAATGAAACCGAAGCTTGAAATGGCACTAAGTCCAACTAAATTAGTTTTATTTTGCTGTAAGTGTGCCCTACAAAAGTGGGTCTACGTGAAAGCCAGAAGAGATGCAATGACTGTGCTCAAGGCTTGGAATAACCTGTACATGATACACCGTATTTTGTTTTACAGTGGTGTGCACAGACCTATCAGTACCCCAAAATGAAGAGACAACAGGGCTGTCTTTAATCCTGCCTTTTGAAACATAGCAAAAATTCTGATATGGTTTCACGCTACTGTAATAAGGATAAAATGAATTTCAAAACAAGGTGGTATCTACAATGAAGTTATCGTGATAGAGGAAGTGTAAGTTTCCCATGAATGACCAGAATAAAGACAGCCTCATCACAGAAATCAAGACTGCAATCGCCGTTCTTTCGGCAATTGTGGCTGAAGGGTTGAGATTTTGTTGTTACTGTGGCTGATAAAAGAGGCACTGCTATTTCGCCTGCCCAGGTGCCCGTCCTCTATTTTTATTTAGAGACAGCAAAAGTACTGGCGGCTCGGTCCAGAGCTGTGAGCAGTCGGCACGGCTCCTACAGGGGTGCTGCACTAAAATCTTTCACCGTGGGGGCTTAGTGAATGCCGGGAGCTCCATCCACGGCTTTCCTGGGCGGAGCAGCCCTCCAGGTTAACCTGTGCATCCCGCAGGCTCCGTGCGGCGCCGCACGGGTGAGCGGGTGGCGGTGTCACCGCCGCTTCCCTCAGCAGAAGGCGGTGTTCGGACACTCTGTGGTAACACCAGGTTACTTTATCCGAGCGTGCCGGCAACCCACAGCGTCGCGAGCGCCTCTCTCATTCGTGCCACTTGTTGGAGGATGGAGTTTGTACCAAAGGACGCGTGGCTGCGGCGCTGTGTGACGGCACCACCTGCGAAGCGCTGGCTGCTGACGGCTGTCCCCACACGGGACGGGGCCCGCCCGCCGCTCTCGCCGCGGCCGAGCAGCGCCGCGGGGGGCGGGACGCACTCCAGACGAAGAACTGAGCGGCGCGTCGCATTGGTCAGTGGGCGTAACTGACAGCGCCGGAGCTGCACGTTAATTGGTCGCAGCTGGGCACGGGGGCGGCCCCGGCGCCGGGATTGGCTGTTCGGTGCCTGACAGGCCGCGCGTGCCGGCGGCGGGCGGGTTCGGCCGCGCTTATAGGCGGCGGCTGCAGGCGCTGTGGGGTTCCATTGGCTGCCGCTAGGCTCCGTTGCCCGCTGTGCGGCTCCATTGGCCGCTTTGCTGCTCCTTTGGCCGCTGTAGGGCTCCATTGGCTCGGGGCGGGGCCGGGGAAGGTGAGGCGGGGGCCGGGCAGCCGCCGGTGCTGGTCTCGCCCGGCGTGCGCGTTGTGTCGGCCCCGCGCAGCAGCGGCAGCCTCGGGGGGGCGCGACGGACGCCGGAGCGCGGGCAGGGGGAGATCGGACGAGGAGAGGCGGCCGCGAGGATGATGACGGGGCTGGTGGGCAGCCCGGTGGCTGCCGTCATGCAGGAGAACTTCGGGTGCTCGGTCGCCAATCGCTTCTACCAGCTCCTGGACGACGAGTCGGACCCGTTCGACGTCCTGCGCGAGGCCGAGCGCCGCCAGCAGCAGCGGAAGAAACGCGACGAGGCGGCGGCGGCCGCCAGGAGAGCCGTGCCCAGCGGGCGGGCGGGCGGCGGCAGGAAGGAGACCCAGAAGGAGCGCAGGCAGCCGGAGAGCTCCCCTGCGCCCTCCCCTGCGGCGCCGCCGCCGCAGCCAGGTACGCGGATAGCTCCCCGGCGGGGGCGGGCCGGCCCGGCGGCCGGTTTGGGAAAGAAGGGAGGATGGAAGGAGGCTCCCGGCGCTGCGGTGCCCGGTGCGGGCCCTGCGGTGCGACGTGTGTGCCGCGGGCTCCGCGCTTCACCGGCCTCTTGGCAGCCGTGGCGTGGCGGTGGTAGCGCTGTCACAGCAGGGCTGAGAAAACCCGGCTCCTGGCGGGGGTTGTCGTGCTGAACGCACCTGAAAGCCCCCTTAGAGAAAGCAGTGACACTTGGGCACGGTCCCGACACGATGTTGCGGAGCGCTCCCGGCCGAGAAGGCCTCTGAATATGTAAATGAAAACTTTAGCAATATCCCCAAGAGACAAGTGCAAGAGCATTAACTCCTACGCTGCAGCATCTACAGCTTTCATGCCGGTTTATCAGCCCTGTTGCTGACTTTCATTGCGTGTTACCCTAGACCATATCCCTTGGTGTCTGAAGTTTCCAGGCGTGATTTCTCGTTACCTGTGAGTTTTCTGGCCTTTCAGTGTCCTCGGGGTTCTAGTGTCTCCACGGATCTGTGCTTGTTTTGCCTTGAGCTTGCATTGGTGGAGTAGCCTTTGAATAAAACCTTATTTGCTGGGGTAACTCTTCAGCACGGTGTTCAGGAATGGTCAGCTTCTAGGTTTTGATGCGTGATATTGCTTGGGGAAATAGAGAGTGAGTTGACTTTTGTACCAAGAAGTCTGTCACAGTCCTCTTTGCAGCTGGAGGCTTTGCTGGGCTATATCTCCTTGCATTTGGAGCTGATTGTTATGTCTTAGTGAGTCTGATTGTTATGACTTACCCAGTATTGAGCTTCAGGTTGCTGGATTTAGTATCTAAAGTATCTGAGAGCTGGTGGATTGTTTCCAAATACTGAGACTCTCTGCACAGAAGATTCTGGTTTCACCCTCTTGAGTTGTAAATTCCTGTTCTCCTGCAGGAAGCAATGAAGCCTAACTCATAATCTACCATTAAGATATTTTTTTCCTGTAAAAACTCAGGTTTTTAAACTCCTGTTAAACTGAAGTAATTATACTGTCTGTTTTAATGCCGTAGAAAAAGGCCTTTGGCTCCATCAAGTTGTTGGCAGCGCTACCAATTCTATTGCTTGAGCTTACAGTCTTACATTCTTCCCTCCAGCAGTTAGTTGATGCAGTTGTAGCAGTTTGTGGAGCAGAGACTCTTTCAGTGTGCTGGATAATGAGCACCTTTGTAGAGGAAGATATCAAAAAGTTGTCACCATCTTTTTGGGCAGTTATATGAAACTAGTCTTTTTGAGGTTTCTCTGCAGTTACGTGACTTTGTCAGAGATCACTTCCCCTAAGACAAATACTCAGACTGTAACAACTTACTTCATTTGAAGGTTACTTTACTGTGGTTGTCAACAGTAGTTGAAGGAGTGTGCTCAGTGAGCAGCAAAGTCTCAAGGTCTGATGAAATAGGTCTTGAAGAAGAACTGGTGGTTATCAGTAACTTACCAGGAGCATGGTAGTATGTGAAGACGATCCTTTACCTCCTCCTTGCCTGTAGGTGTCTTCATTCTCTGGCAATACACAGTGGTCCTGTGGAGTGTCTTTGACTATTCTCTGCAGCCTTGGTGTTAAGAAATCTATTTTCTCATATGGAGACAACGGGCATGTGCACCTTGTTTGAATTTCCTGGTAATTTAAAATGGAGAAAAGACTGCTGGCTATAGTACTCTTAGTGAAAGGGCATTAAGATCTATTTTAAGAAGAGTTATTTCTCTTCTATATTTAAAAATGCACTTTCTTCTTTAAACATAGCATCTGTTCTGGATTTTGGGTGTTTGTCTTGGGTGTGTTAGGAAGAAAGGTCTGTAAAAGTACAGTGTTTAAGATGCTAAACCAGTGTGGAGAGTCAAGACTTGGCCTTGACTGTGTGTTCCTTCTTTGAATGTGCTGTCTTAGCAAGTCTGCTCTGAATGGCAGAGAACCTTCTGAATTAGGGTAAATACAATGTGATAGTGTAGCTGATAATGTTAAGCAAGTGGCATGTTGAGAGAAAAGTCTTGTTTTTTGGAAGGGAGGTGATCAATTCTTTATTTAGGCCATACAAAATTGATTTGTTACATAGGGTTCAACCAGAAAACTTCTGGATTTTATATAAGATTCAGGGGACTATCAGCTTGACAGTTGAGAATGACCAGCCTCTGGGGGATGTCCTTGTACTGCCTCAGTTTGGCAAAAAGCTTCTAATAAGGGATGCATTGCTAGAAGAGTGCACCTCTGTCTGGGGAAATAAATAATATTGCTTAAAATTACTAAATTGTTAAACTAATTACTAGACTTTTAGTAAATAAAAAAACAAAAACAACACACCAAACTTAAGACTTTGTTTCTAGACTTTCTTAGGGATTTTTTTCCCCTGATTTTGGGCGTAACTACCTCTAACTTCATTCCACTTATTAGTTATTTAACACCTTAAAATAGCATTTAGACTGATCTGAATAGTGGAATCAGATTCTGCTGATATTACGGTTGAAGTGACGGAATTCATTGTATTGTACTAGTGTTCTTGGAATCGTCACAGAACAGGGTTGAAAGGCCCATGTTGGGGGGAAACCTCAAAGGATGGTCTGGTCCAACCTTTCCTAGGAAAGGCAGCCTTGAAGAGATCATCTGTTACCCTTGTCCAGTTGCATTTTGAAAGCCTTCTGTGATGCTGGCTTAGCCCTGAGAGTTTCTTCAAGTGAAAGGTAGCACCAGGAAGAAATTCTTAACACAGATGAAATCTCTTCTTGTGCAGCTTGTCCCCACTGTAGTCTCTTACCTCCATGGGGCTCCTTGTGAAGAAAGCTTCATCATTGTAGCCTTTCAAGTACCTGGGATATTGTGATGTGGCTTATATGAAGGCTTGTCCAGGGAGAAGAGACATGGCTCCTTCAGTCTTTTCTCATAAGGCAGACTCACCAACCTTTCCATAACCTTCATAGCCTTCTTTTGGATGTTCTGCCTGATCATCTTCATAGCCCTCCTTTGAACCTCTCCAGACCGTTTTATCTAGTTCCTGGGATATTTTCTTGTTTGGGCTACAAGAAGTCTTTTCAAATTTTCAGTTTTTGTTTTATTCTGGTATTATTTCTTGAGCATATTGTATCTGTAGAAAAGGGTCTTTAGAAAGACCCAAAGCACATCTAGTCTTCTGTCTTGCAATACAAGAAGCTTTACAGTAGTCAGAGATTTTTTTGTGGTATTATGTTTTAATGTTTGAGTGGAAGTCACAAAGTTCTGTAAGTTAACCTTTTTTTAAAATACATAGTTCTTCACTGTGTTTTTCAGAGCAGGTTTTACTAAATTTCTGGAGATATTTTCAATTTGAAGCAAACCTTCTGAGAGGTCTTTGCCAGATAATGCAATACTTTGACCTTTAGAATCCAAACTATTTATTATGGAACGACACAATTGTAAGGAGGCAACTTTTAAAGCTTTGCTTTTTGTGGAGAAAATGAACTCCTGCTTTATTGCCTTCCAAAACCTATACTTTTCACCTTAAAGGTGTATGTTTTTTCTCTTCTACTGACTGTTGTTTTGTGACTTTTAGACTGTATGAGCTGAGGATTTGGGTAAAGGCTGGTTGTAAGTATTGCAGCTCTTGTAATTGCACCACTTGATGTTAACTCGGTTCATTCTTACCACAGTGACCAAACTGCATTTGCCAGCTCTTTATTCAAAAGGCCCAGCTGCAGAGCTTGCATTCTTTACCAGTCCAGGAAAATTAAATTTGTTGATCATGCAGTAATACTCTCTGTTCTTTTGAAATCTCTAAACCTTTGTTGCTAATACTTCTAAAAGGTTTTCTTCTTTCATGTGCATATGATGACTCTGGTAACATTTATATATAGTTCCTGAATACTGTGGTTTTGAGTTTTGAGCTCAAAGTGGCATGGAAAGTTTCTATGGAATTTTATCTTAGACTTGCTGTAGTTTTCTTAATTTTAAATAGTTTATCCTGATAACATTCTTTTAACTGTGGTGTCATAAGGATTGTCTAGAGGAAAGTTGTGGTAGGCAATTCTGTAATTCAGCAAGTACTGGCACACATGAAAATAAAATGCCACAGGATAGAGTCTAACTCCATGGGTCTCTTTGGTGTGTTGCTTGCAATAGCTGAAGCTTTGTTTTTTGTGTTTTGGGATACTCTTATTCTTCTGAAAATCATGTAATTAGCCATGCTTCAATTCATGAAATTAATTGTTTGAAGTTTGGTATTAGAGTTGCATGGTCACACATGTTTAAAGGGGAGAAAGTAGGATTGTTTTTGGAATCATAATTCTTCTACACTCTAAAATATAGCAAAGTAAGTGCCTGAGTGTCTGAACTGCCTTTTACTATCTCCAGTTATGAAATTTTGTTGTAAAGGAAGATTAGTTTCCTGTGTATAAACTGAGTCTCAGACATCCAGTTTCTGGGGAAAAAACATTAAAAATTATGTGGTACTGCAACAGGGACAGCTAGGCTAGGTGCCTCACCAGAGGGACTCAGAACAAAGAAATACCTGGGCTTTTATACTCTTACAACCTATGCACCTATTCTTTGTACACTTCACATACCATGCATGCACCTCTTAATCCAAAGATGACTTTTGTTTTGGAGCCTTCTTGTTCATTATTGCATTCATTCTCTGTTTTTATCTGGGTGGGTTGCAGCTTCTAATGATAGCCATGACTTCTTAATCGTTTAGTCTGCAGTGGTCTGAGAGCCTCCTTTCATTGTAGCTAAACAGTAGTATAAGACTCATTCAGTATTTCAAGGTGAAAGTTTGTAGCTTGTGGCCTAAAACTTCAGCACTTTGTCTGCTTGTGCTACTTAGATAAAAGAATCCGGTTAAAAGAATTCAGCTAACTGAACTCAGTCTACAATAGTCCTCCCTTTGTTTTTATTAAGCTTTCCCACTATTATGTCAGAAAGAACTCATGAAGTCTTTCAGAGCGTTTAACTGCTATCCATAATGTCACATACAGTGATACTACAAGTAACAGACATAATATCCCAAAGCTTCAACAGCAAAATACGTATATAGCAGGAAGGTATGTGACCATTTCCATTTAGGTTCTGATTTGGATTTCTGTGAAAATACCTTAATTAATGCTTCAGTAATACCATTGAGCATGTTTTTTTTTGTTGTTGGTTTTCTTTTTTTTTGGTTTGGTTTTTTGTTTGTTTGGTTTGTTTTTTGGTTTTTTTTTCTCAAAGCTTTTTTGCATTTATTTAACTCACTGGGTTAACTCACTGATCTCCAAGAGGCTGGTTCTGGGTGTAATTGTTTGCTGAACACTAGTCCTGTTGATGACAACCGTAGATGTTGGTGAGGGCTATTTCCCAACATTGCATAGTATCCCAAAGTATACTGCTCCTAAGCTTCAGGCTGTTACAGACCTATCTGACTACAAGTTTGGGTTATTTTATTCTTTTGCATTTTGTTGGAGCCTTTTGTATAAGCTTGAATGTGTACTACAGGAATTTCCCTTGTAGCTACCAAGAGAATCTGGAGTTAAAGTCTATCAGAAATACTATTTTCTGCTGAAGCAAGGGACTCTCATTCTTTCCATAGCATACCCATTGCATGACACACTCCAAAAGCTTATTTAGAATGAGTATAAATAGTGACACTTGCTGGTCACATCACCACAAGGCTGCTTTTGCTAATTCAATTAATTTGGCCTCTTGGGCCATCAGCAACAGTTGTAGAGGTTCAGTTTCAAGTGCCTCAAAGTTTCTCACCAATGCACAGCCTCTGTGTTGTTTTCCTTTTACATAGTATGAAGATCCCTTGGTGAACAGTATAAGATCTAAGGTCTCCAGAGGCTGATTTTTACAGATCTGTCCGTAGCTGGTTGCAGTGAAACACTTCATAACAATCATGATGCGGCTCACTGTTGGAAGGAACAAATAGTGGAATTGCTGAATTCAAAACATGATGTCCTTTTAAAGTAATAGTAAGTAAATTAATGATTTAAAATTCAGAACACTGTTTTGAGGGGACAGTATTTGTCTAGCATATTGTTTACGAATCAGTTCTAGTTTGTGTTGCACGCACAGTTATGTGATATAGAGCCAATATTGCTTTTACAGCCTGGAATATCCTTTCTTTCTCCAGACTCCAATTCCACTTTCTCTGCCTTGATAACTCCTTTCAATGGTTTACTTAACTGCCCTAGCCCTGGTAGCTGGGGCGTTCAGTACCCTACTATGCCTAAAAAATTCCTCACAATTGTTTTCTTTGTTGCTTTTTTTGGTCAAGGTATTTCTGCCATAGCCTTGGACCTATTTTGGGTCTGGTTTGTCCTTTTGAAGTATACTGAGAAGGATAGTCTTTCAAAGCTGGAGGAGGGTTTCCTCCTTATCTTTTTTTAGGGGGGGGGGGAAGGTGGTTGTTGGGTTTTTTTGGGGTTTTTTTGTTTTTTTTTTTTGCTTGTTGGGTGGGTTTTGTGATTTTTTGTTTGTTTTTGTTTGTTTATTCGTTTTTGGTTTTATTTATGGATTAAGCCCAAGATATCAGTTCTACATCAATGCTGATTTTACTCCACTGTGGTTTTCAACAATTCTGGTATTTTTAGCTCCTTTTGTAAGCTTTTGGTGATCACACTCCTTCCCATAATGATTAGATCTATGCCTTCAGGCAACAAATGTAATTCCATATCTTGGGTCTGTCAGAGGTCTCTTTGTATGCTGGGCAGTCTTCTGTCAATGTGACCCTTCCACAAACACTCTTATTCCCCATTTGCTTTTTGCAAGCAGTTACCTCCCTCAGCTTGTGAATTGCAGGCCAGCTGCCACCTTCACATCGTAGTGCTCCTTATGTTAGGGAGTGGGAGAAACAGCAAGGTTTCAACTTTATCTTACAGTCACTGATAGCAGTTGCAAGTTGGGCTCCTTGTGGTGTTTGTCTGAAGTCAAGGCTTTCTACAAAAAAACTTTAAAAACTAAAAATTTTAAAAAGGTGAGAGCACACTCTCTCAGTAGAGAACAGGGAAAAGCCAGAAAACATAGAGAGATACCTCTTTCCAAGCAAAAGTCTCACTTATTTGAGGATAGATGGTATGGATAGAGAAACTTGCTGGGAGCTAGACAGCAACACTGGCAGCTAGATTTTGCTGCATTGTTTTATCCATCTGTTAATACATAGATATCCAGTGTGTGGGAAACCAAGCAATGCAGGTCATAAAAATACAAGTTTTGCTTTTCCAGTTGCAAGTTCTGTGTACATACTTATTAAAAATACTTCTCTAGAAAGTCTTCTTGTCTAAGTGCTGCAGTGTTAGCAAAACTAATACTAATAGTAAAGTATAATTGTGGGAAAAGTGAAAACTACTTAAGTATGTTTGATCTGTATAATTTAGAGTTTTAACAGCTTTTTTTCTTTAGCACTGTCTAGTTCTAGTACCTGATAGTTTTAGAGTTTACAGATTCTTTCCCTCAAATAATAGCTCAGCTGCTTCCTCTGGGAAAAAAAAAGCTGGGTCTGTTGTAACACTGTAAGCACCAGATTTCTTTTCTGATTCCTCAGTTTAGAAAGTAAAGTGATAGGCAACTTAGCCAACAGACTGGGTTGCTGGAGTAACCTTCCAGGGAAGCTGTGGTGAAGTGGAAAATGGTGGGACATATTCTGGTAAATACAGGTTACAGATGTAATTTTAACACACAGAAAAAACACTTTAAAGAGAGGATAAACTAAGTAACTAGGAAGGAGTGATCTTCGGTTTTCAGAATTATGTTTGTAAGGCCTCAAGTAGATGACCTACAGAACTCCAAAGCTTTTTTATGGTTTTGAAGAAAACCTACATACCAGACTATACCTACAAGCAAGCAGACAAAATTGGGGTGTACTTGGAGAGGTAGTTATTAAGCAAGCATTCAAAGTGTACCCCAGTTCTGTAAGTGATTATGTCAGTGATATACAAGATGGCTCATGCTTTGTCTTGATTTTGTTGCCTTGATTTTTTGTCCCCAAAGGGTAGGTGGCTCTTGATCTCTGTAAATTAAACTGAGTCTGTGTTAGGATTTATTCACAGCAGAGGATTAAAATTGTATAGCTTATGCTATCACTGCTGCCGAGCTCCAGTTTGGTTTACACTTACATGCGGAGCTGAAAGTTGGTCTGTTTTTCCGAGCTGGTTCACAAGCAAGTCACACAAACTTCTGCCCTGAGGGTGACTTGTCCTACTAGAGAGATACAGGTGCTGCATACTGCCTTAATCCACTATTTCATGTCTGTCAGACCAGTTAAAGATGTTTTTGTGGCATTTACTACCTGTATAAAATAGTCTTTCTAGTGTTTAAAATCCATCTGCAGTAATTGAGGCCACCTGTTAGAATCAAAGTGAAATAGCCTTGCACTGAAATTGGAGTAGAACAGACGGCTCTGTCCAGCTCAGTGCTGCTGACATGTAATACACTGACATGTCTGGCAAGAAGACTTGTTTTGAAGTACTGCTAAGCAGTACTGGGTAATAGAATGAGACACTATCTTTTCAAAATGACTTCTGCATCTTCTCTTTTTGGCATTGTTTTGCTAGTTCTAAGGAGCTCTTTGAATCTCAAGGTGAAATTGAGGTTAGTACTAAGTATGCAGGGATGGGTGTCTCTGACTACTGAATTCTTGCCAAAGCAATCTTTTTAGAATAACTGATGCTTCTGATAGCCCATAAGAGGATCAAAAATAAATAAAACCATAGTCTTCTATGCATTGTGCCTTCTGATCCAAACAAAGTAACTAAAATGAGGTGAGAAATCAGTAGTCACTTTTTCCACAGCAAGATTCCAATCTAGAATTAACACTTACATAGTTGGTATTGTAGTTTAGATGTGTGTAAAGCAGATGTTTCCTAACAGCATGTGCAATTCTCTATCTTTTCCTTTGTGTTAAAACGTCCTGATTTGAAAAGATTACTCAGAAACTGATTTCAAAAGTTGTCCTTTATCCAGAGATTATATCATAATTTGAGTAATGCAAATGTGCTCAGTGCTCTAAGGATCGAGTAACTCCAAACCTTGAGAAAAGAGAATTACTGGAGTGTGTTAAGTCAAGTGGTTTGTAGTATAAAGAAAAGCAAAGCTGGAGTTGCTTCTGCACCACAAATAAAACTATCTTCTCTGTACAAATATGACTGTCCTTACTGCATAACAAAAAGCTTTATTTACCACTTATTCACCAAGTGAATAGTTCTTTGAAGCTTTCTCTTTACAAATGGTATTAGACTTCATCTTCACCCCCTAAACGTTGATCAGAAATCTCCTTATATGGGAATTTCTATGGAGCTATGAATTATTTTGCATCTTAATATTGTGAGAGAAAGTAGCTTTTTTTCTCTCTGTGTTCTAGCAATGAAGGTACGGTATCCAGGACTGTCCAGTGACCTGAGTTCAGTAATCTGCTCAGCATTCCACAGGTACTTCTTGTGGAAACAGTCTCAGTTTTATTTGAGACTAATCTTCCTGTTATTTTCTTGATTGACTTACACTATTGGCTGAAAAAGGTGTTGGTTTAAATATAGAGGCCTAGCAGACAAAAAGGCTTGCTTGCTCCTGGAGAACTTGGTCCCAGATAGAGAACAGAATTTGGGAAAATGGGAAAGGAAGCACATAAAGAACCTTGATCCTCTGCTAGATGTATACAGGTTGAGTGTAAAACCTCAATTTATTCTATTATAGTGCACAATTTCATTCCATTTGTTCTGCCCAACTCCTCAACCCCAAAAGTGGCTGAACAAAACTCTAAAAAACTTAAATATATTTTATCTTGGAATATGTTTATGTTCTAGAATAAGTGGTGTCTCTCTACTTAATGTTTGGGTCTCTGGCACCTGAACTTGGTGACCTTTAGTGTTGGTGTACGGTCCTTTCCTCCATAGAACAGTAGTGTGAGGAGGTGGCCCTGCGCAGGTTGTTGGATCGTGTGGCCATGAGCTTAGAGGAGCTGGAGGCTTAGACTTCTAAATTGAGCTCATCTGGCAGGAGGTGTGTTGTTTCACAATCAACACCTGCCTGTAAGGGGTCCTTCTCTTTCCCTCACCTTCATTGCTTCTGCAGCTATCTTTCAATTAGTCTTTTCCATTGAAACTTCTCCATCTCATCCCGTAATACACTTTCAACATCCTTGAAAACATGAGACAAACAGTTTTTGTTCTCTTTTTCTATGACTTGTGAGCAAAATGAGATTTTTCTTTAGACTGTCTTTTCTTGAAATCTCTGACCTGTGTCAAAACCCATAGTATTTTGCAGGTTCATCAATACAGAAGGTAAAGTAAATATGTGTCCTTCAGACAGTGTCTGGCAACATGAACTATAAGGGCTTTTAATATTTTGATGGACTTGGGATTGGAGGCAATAAATCTGAAGGCTGTAAGGTGTAACCAACTCACTTCAGTCAGTAGTTTGGTCACTGCAATTGTGTTACTATTGAGCTGTCAGTAATCTCTGTGTGTGTGTTTGTGTAGGCCCAAAGCGAGCACCCAGGCAGGGAGAACAACAAGGAGTCAATAACAGAGGCACGGAGGGAAAGCAAGACAAAACTGAATGGAGACCATCTTTCAGGGAATACCGTTCCTATGGAGCACAAAGACAAGTGGAATTCTCAGTGGAAAGGTATGTATCTTGCAGGGAGAACCAAGGTCCCTCACAGAGGATCTGTGCATTATTAGTGTGCAGGTCTGTTGCAAGACTATTTACTTCATGCCTGTCAGAGCTGTAGTTTCAGCTTTCTTGAGGGCTGAATTGGAGCATTTTTGTTGAATGTTAGAAATAAAAGGCAAAACTGAAAAATGTAAAGATCTCAAAATGTACCCCCTAGTCAGCAGCATATTTATAATGTTCGTTTCTGAGCTCACATACCAAGCTTTGCAGAACATGTGGGAGGTTCCAAGTTGGAACTTACAGCTTAGGCAGTGAATGCATATTGATTTTGCTTTCTTGGTAAGTACTAGAAGATTCCACCTAGACCTTTAATGCTTCAGAATGTTCTTACTTTACACCATGATAGTTGATATTTAACAAGTTGTCTGAAGTTTTTAGCAGTTGCATATGAATATGGGTTTATTTGGTAGAGCATGATGAAATTGTAAAGATTTGGCAGTTTTATAATGTTTTCTTTAATTTCTGTAATGTTTTCAGTGTAAATAACAGCTGATCTTGATATCTTTCTGTTCCTGTGTATAATTCCTCTAGAATTCAGTTTATGTCCATTTTTAATGATAAAACTCAAACAGCTGTAGTGTGTGCTGTATAAAGATGCACTCTAAAAATTGTGCAGTAGCTGTTATAGACTGGTATGTCCCACATCTGCACAAATAAAACAATATGATTTCTTTTTATTCTTGTTAACTGTTCTATGAAAACAAAAATCAGACTAATAATCTTCTTTTTAGACCAGTGGAAAGATTAGACTATGAAAGACCAATAAGAGGTCGTGGTGGAGGAAGAGGTGGAATGAGAGGAAGAGGAAGAGGTGGTGGATTAAATAGAAGTTTTGATGGCTTTGACCAAAGAAGAAAACGGGAGCTTGAAAAACAAAGTGGGAATGATAAAACGTAAGTATTCTGTGTGCTGTTTCTTACTTGGTGTACAGGTAAATAATAGTCAGCACTCCAGTACTGCCTTTTAGGTATTCTGTTCCCTTCTACTGTATCCAGGTTGGCTGGCAAAATGTCAACACTGGTTTTAGTTTGAGGTCCTCTTAACCTCACAGAATTGTTTTCCTCTCTAGAGGAGTGAAAGCAGATGACAAAAAGGGTGGAAGTGGAGCTCGCAACTGCAGAACAGTTAAAGATGATACAAGGTACATCATATACTTGTGCCCATCATAGATAATAATTTTCTGTGGCCTATGTTAGATCATAATTTTCATCAGTTTCATGTCCATTTTGAGCTTTGTAAGCATTTCTTTCTATTATTGTTGTAATTAATGTAATTTTACAGTTTTTTAACTTGGCTCCTTCATGATGGTGAGATTAAATTGAAGCAAAGGCATGATGATGTTTGTTCACTTAAGACTGCCAGAATCTTTTGACTGGCGCTGAGTTGTCTTTTAATAGAAATAAGTTATTACTTTTCTCAGTAGTCAAGTAAGTGGGACTCTGGTATTTAATGGAATTGCTCCAAAATGCTGATTATAAGATTCAAACTCTGTTACTGGGCTTAAAGTTCAGTCTCTTTTCTTGAGTTTTACAGATAATTTCTAAATTGCAAAACTGTAGTATAATTCAGTGTGGCTGTGAAGGTAATATTGAGCTGACTGTACCACTGAAATACATTTTAAGGTGCTAGAAAAATCAGTAGCATAATGTGATTAATGGTCACTTCAAGTTAAAATAAAATCAGGGAATTTCTGTTCAGTTCTGTATATCTCTTAGTGGTACTGGTTTCTCTTCAGATTTGTAAAACTTCACTGATTATGCTGGGTTTTGTCCATTCTTTGCACCTAGCAATACGTTACTCTTTCTAGTAGCTTTTTTTCTCATATACACCCAGAACTCTTTAATTGAAGGCTGGTAAAGGATGAAGAAAAGACAGTGCTTTGAACTTACAGCAAATATCTTTGGCCACGTACACATTCATTGACAAAATTGTTTTAAAAATACAATTTTATTTTAAAATAAAATATATGTTTTAAAACTTAATGGTTTCAGACAATCATGCTAAAAGTTTGAAAAATACAGCCTTGGTGTGTAATAATTTTTGGGTCTTGATATTCCAAATTCTTCTGAAAGGTTATGCTAACTTCTCTCCTTTCTACAGAATTGCATGTGAAGAATAGATTGGTTAGGTACTCTGGCTTTTCAAAGGACCAGCTAGGTTAACATAGTTCTGAACTGATAGTACAAAACTAACTAGCAGAAAACTATCTTCTGTAGGATATCAGGGAAGTCTTCATAAACTTACAAGGTATTTATTGGCCCTTATATATTTTCTCCCTAGTTAAGGTTTGGTGGGGTTTTTTTTTCATTTCAGTAGTGTCAGAACTTATATCAATGTTTTCTTGTGATGGGGTAGAAGTGGCATCAATTAAAGCTCTCTGAATGATTCTAAAAGCATGTCAGTGCCCTAATTGTGCTAATCATCACTGAAGCTAAAAGGTGTTAATTTTAAATATGTATGCCTGCAACTGGAATGAAAATAAGTTCCTGCTGTCATTTGACAGTGAATAAAAGTCCATGTTACAGAAAATACAAACTTTAATTCTTCAAAAGAAGCAAAAAGATAACTGCAAATGTCAGTGCTATACTGACATCTATTGCTAATCAAAATTAGTATTCATGATTGAATTATTTCATCTTCATACATACTTTTCACTTTTTTTGTTTAAAAGAAATAGAAGTTGTATTTTCTAATATTCCTCATTTTGTTAGTCGCTCAGCTAGTCACTTAGTACATCTTTCTGCTTATGATCAAAGAGTTTTCCTTTTTTTTTTTCTCCTTACCAAGGAGATCTGGAAAAAGAAGTAATGTATTGATTTGTTTTTTTCCCAGTGTGACTCATGAAGACTGTGGTTTTGTTTCGGATTTTTGTGTGTGTTTTGTTTTGGTTTCTTTGCTTACTGTTTTAGTGGGAAAGAACAGACTGCACCTATGGAGGAGACCGTGGAAACTCCTGAACAGCCAGGGACATCTGAAGGAGAGCCTCTGAGCAAGTACAGTCAGACAAATATTTTCTTTCTAAATGCAAAGGAAACAATTAACTCTTACTGATGTACTTGTATTGAGGGGCACACTTGAAATGTGAACAGTGAAGGTTTGCTAGTGCATGTATTTAAAAATAGAAAAGCTTTGTCTTATATTTGTGAATATGGAAAATGTGTCCCTAATTCTGACTAAAGCTTGATTTATACAGTTGGAGATTGCATTTAATTGCACAGTGATGCTTAACTTCCTAAGATTTGGTGATAATTTAAGAAGGAGCTACATACTGTGTTTTACCTTTTTAACTTGTCTAATTTGTAGAAACTACCATGCTTTTTGATGTTCTCTGAGAAAAAGTATTCAAGGTGCCCATGCAGTCATACAAACACATTTGAAATACACTGAACTATGCTAAGTCTGTATTCATCAATCACTAATATCATGCAGATACCATCTATTCATGAGAGGCCACAGGATAACTTAAAAGAAAGAAAAACTTTCTGGAAATGCAGTGAGCCTTAGAAGTAGAGAAATTGAGAGAGAAATCTGCCCCTCATCTTCTGGCTTTCATTCTAATCAGTGTCACAGCAAATAAATGAACAGGGGATTTTTAAGAAAAATAACTGGACAGTCTTGTCCAAGTAAGAGACTTAAGGAATAATTAAAGAGCCTGTGGTACATATCTCCTAATGAGTGAAAGATGGTCAGCACAGTATGTTGACCTCTTCTGTTGCCATGAAGCCTTTCTTACCTCATGATGTGGCTCCAGATATTAGTGATATGGGTTCATTTCTAAATTATAAAGCTAACTAAACTACAAAACCTGTTTTATAAGTTCAGGTTGTTGAACTCTGTAAGAAGTTCAGTTGATATAGCTTTGATTCTTTTAATTTTAGAGTAGCTTTTAATATATAGCTAAAGGTGTATACACATGGAGACATCTGTCTTTGAATTGCTTATGACTGAAAAAATGTTTCTATGCTAACTTGGGGCAGTGTAGGTACACTGGCAAAAATGCACTGTATTAGCTAACTATGGGAACAGTTATTCAGCTTTTTTAAAGCTTTTATTTTGTCAGTTGCTGGTACCTTTGCTTGTTTCACACTTGTACTTGTTTCTACTTCAATTCAAACTCTTCGTAGGTATGTTCCAATATCAGTTCCTTGTAGAGCTTAAGGCATGAGACGTGTATAAAGTGGAAAAGGCCTCTGGCAGAATCTACCAGTTATCTTAAACTCTTTCATCTTTCTTAGAGATCACTAGATATACAGTCAGCATTTCTGGAGATTTCACTCTTGTTTTTGTTTTTTTTAAAAGATTAATTTAGGAAAAGTACACATACACATAGTCCTCTGAAATTCATATGATTCAAAAAGCAAGTAACTTACAAGTACAAAATTCTGCACTGTGTACTTCTTCCAGTGCTTACAAATCCATATACAAAACATGAGTTACATATACCTCACTACACTTAGCTTTTGGGGGGTGTTAGCTTGGTGGCCCTATGTATTTTAAAAACAGGAGACATTGTGCACATAGTGCCTAGGTCATTAGGGATGGTTATATGGCACACACCTTACAAGATGGAGTTGTTGTTGTTTCAATGTTTAAACGCAAAAGCTGGGAGGATATGGTGTTCAGGCTTCAGAATGTATTTAAAGGTCTTACATGCTTAGTTTGCCCCTGCTGTCCAGATAACACAAATTAGGCTACCTTCTGCTTTTACTACTGCTTCAATATTATAAAGGGTTGTGTGCTTGCTTGGGCTGCTTCTAGGGTCTTTCTCATTTTGACACTAAAATGCAGTGACTTGCAAAAAACCCCATTTATTTTCTACTGCTTTATTGCAGTTGTGTGCTTGCATTGAGAAAGAGATTAAAGACTTGGGTTTGTTTCTTCTCCCATTCTCTTTCTTGTTGTAAGTGCTTCCATTTAAAATTACAAGTAAAAAATATACTTTTGAAAGTTGGGCATAATCTGTCTGCATGAAGATGCTTTCTGATGTGGTACTGGCTAATTACCATGCAACTCTGGAAAAGAGGTTCTGTGGGCTTCTGTAACTTATGGGGTCTTATCTTTAGGACTCTCTTTTGCCATTCCTGAGCTTCTATTTGCAGAATATTGTGGGATAACAGTTTCTTTAATACTTGTATAATATAAATCAAGTTGTTTTTTCCCATATCCTCAAATTTTCTTAAGTTCATCAACAATATTTTTCTTTAGTTATATTGTCCCAAACTGCAGGCTAATATAGGGGGTTGTTTTGCTTCAAAAGCAAAACCTAACCTCAACCCTGTATAAAATACACCAGTAGTGCAGAAATACAAACTTTCCTCACAGCTGCTTTAGGTTCAGCTTTTTGAAGTTTTCTTCACAGTCTGGACAATGTAACACACTTGTGTTGACCAATTCAAATTAGTAGAGTTTTTGTTTTTATTCAGTACAACACATGGGATAATCAGTTCCTATTCCTAATGGTATTTGCAGAGCTTATATTTAATCTGTGGGGTTTTCTTACATTTTTTCTCACATGATAGTCTTCCTTTTTGGTGGAGCTATGTATCATTTTGGTAATATAATAGGAAGCTTTAACAATTTATCTTCAAGATTTTTTTAGCTATTTATCTCATTTGTTTATTTGGTTTGTTGTTGTTTGGTTGTTTATTGGCATTTTTTTGTTGTTGTTTAATGATGACATATATCTGTTCATAGATCAGGCCAGAGATTCATAAGTATTTGATTCAGTGTTTTTCTTCCATAATAAGTTTGTATAATTGTTGTTTGGTCTTACCTTGTTTAACTTTAAATTTTTCTATAGCTAGTGATAATGCTCTTACAAATAATGTTTAGTGAGAAAGGTTCATGTCATTGATTTCTTGTTAAAAGCTGGCTAAGCATTTTCTTTGTGCAGCTGAATAATACAAAAACTGATCTGAGAGAGATCTGCTGTCATTATTTTTAAAGATATGAAAATAATAGCTGAATAGCTGAGCTAAATGGCATTTCTTTCCATTTGCCTTTCTTATGGTGAAAAGGTATTTTGTTTACTATATGCACAGTAATCAAGGCATAGTTAAAGGGTTATTGTCATCCATTGGAAACACTGAAGCAGTAGAAAACTGAATTACTGAAGGCACTCGTTTAGTGATTTGGTAGGACTTCCATCGTGAATTCAGTTTGTTCATGTCCAGAGGTTGTGCTTAATTGTCTGGCAGGGTTGTTTAAGCATGATTGCTGGTGTGCCAAGGAGCTTATTAATTTGATTAATGAAAATGCACACCAAGCAGTTCCTAAAAATGTGTAAGGTTAGAAGGTAGAAAGTACTGCACAGAATGCACTTCCATGCTGGCTTGGTGCCCAAAATAACTTGCTGCAATTGAGTTTCTGTCCAAAATGTGATATGCAGGTTTCTGTTGCTTTGCTTCACTCATAGGTGTTTCCCCTTGGGAGTCTTGACATCCTAAAACAAATTTGTACTGCTAATAACCCAGCAGTTAAAACATCCTTTGGAGTAAAAATCAAAACTGTACTTTGCAGTTGAAAAAACCAAATATTTGCAGTGTAGATCCACAAGTATTTCCTTTGGAACTGGCAAATGGGTGTTTTTGTTGTATGTGTACTTTTCAAAGCAATAGCTCTGTTTGTTTTTTGAGAGATCAAGTTGCTGTGTGGTCAAATGTCCTCATGCTATCTTATGATCATAGCAATTTAGACCTGTAAGGTGTCTTTCTGGCCCAAGGCATGGCCAGTTTTAATTTTTGCTTCTCATACCTGTCTATTGATTTTAATGTACTCTGCTAATGGGGATTTCAATGTCCCCCAATGGTTTTTCTAATAGTTAGAAAACAGAAGCTGCTGTGTTAGGGTTCTTTTCTCCTAGATGTCTTGCTTTAATGTCATGGGTGTGCAAAACTTTTTTTTTTTTTTAGCATTACGTGTATTTCCTTTGCACATCTTTAAAGGCTTCCCATGTACATCGTGTGTTTCAGACTTCTGTCTTGCAGTGCTATTGTGGACTTCCCTCCCACCTGTTCCCACGCAGAAGATATTATTCAGTTGAGATGTTGTTCTACCCTACCAGCAATAACATCTGTTCCAAACAAAACTGTTGCTGTGGCTCCATACCATACACAGTGTGTTGTTGAAGAAGGAACAGATACTTGCCTGCAATGCTCTTGCACGCTCAGGGGAGCTGGGGGCCCTCCTTCAGAGCTTCTGCCTTGTTAGTGGCTCTTTCTGTGTTTGGGTGGCTGATACTTTTGCCTGAGTGTACATATTTCTAGTTGTTCTTGGGACTTTCTGGTGATTGTTGTTTTGGTTGCTTGTTTTCAAATCACTGGGTCACTTTAGCATGTGGTACCACTGAATAGTCAGCCATTCAGTGTTCTTGAATACTTATACTATTGCCCTTCTTTTGTGCACTCTTTGTGCCACAGAAAATCCAGTAGATATTATTTTACACTGTTAAACTCCCACTCACATCCTTGGTTTTCTTTTGCAAATTAAAATATAGATAGCTAGTTCCCAAGTACTTTTTGCTACCAGTCCTGTATATTTCTACAGCTCTTGCCAAAGACTGAAACATTTTCTATGTAATGTGGTGAAAACTTTATGGAAGAGGAGGAAAAAATGACTTCCTAAAGTTCAGATATGCAATTTACTGAGATAGTGGTTTATGAAAACATCAAACCCGTTTCATGGAGACACTTGTATTAGTTATGTTTCTCATTTTTAATTCCACTAGTCTTGTTTTTTAACACTTATTCCCAAAACCGAAGCTTCAGGTAATTGATCAAAGGTTAATCTGGCTTCTTACTTTTGAGGACAGCAAATGGAAGTGTTTGGGTGCTGTATGTTCTTAGTGCTCTTACAGATGCAACAGTATCTGTTGGTGTTTTTCCAGAAGTAGCTGCTTCTTTCACCAGTATCCTTTTTATGTAACTCAGTAATAAGTAAACTTTTTTTCTCTAACAGTCCTTCTAATACAGTTTCAGGTCATAATGAGAGTGGAACTACAGACTGCTTACCAGTCTTTTAACCTTGAATTTCTGCTTGATAAAGCTGGAATTTTCAAAACTACAGGGCATTAAGGTGTGTCAGAGGGCTGGCATGTTGTACAGGACTTCTGTATTTATTTTTCTTCTGTGAAGTGAATTTAGAACTGTGTTAATCCTAGAACTAAAATTAAGGGTGGCCTTAGTGTTCAGTGCTGCTTCACCCAGTCACATACTGGGTCTTTAGAAAAACACTGTCCAATTTTGACTGGCAAGAAATATGAATGCTTTGCTGCAAAATCAGGTAAGAAGAGGGACCAGGCCTATTCCTATATAGGCTAGTTCTGTAATGAACAGAACTTTCCCAGCATGTGCGTATTCCAGCGGGTTGCTTGTATAACTTTAAAAACAAAATACACACAGTCACTGATTGTCATTTGACTCTGCATCTTTCTGTGATAAAAAATTCCAGCTTGCACCTAACAAACTGTATATTTACATTGGGGAAATTATAATTATTTGGTAGAAGAGGACTGAATGAGGAAAACTAAATCTAATGTTCTCCCACTACACAGGTTCTAAGGAAGGGACTTTCCAGAAAAGTCATTGTTAGGGAAATACTTAGTCAATTTCAACTGCTATTGTAATGCATAGCAATTTTCTCTGTAAGGAGAAATGATTTCTCAAGTGTCTTGGAGTAATCAGTGGGGCTTTCCGGTAGTTCATGCTATTTGACTTGTTTATGCAGCAGACAGTTATGGTGATACAGTGAGTTGTGCCCCCTGTATGTGATGCTGGTTAATAGGAAGTAGCTTTCTGTAGGTATCATTAAATGCTCTCCTATAGTGTTCTAAAAGATGCCAGTCCTGGGCAGGCCTGTTGTGATCAGCATCAGAAAAGTGGCAGAAGAGTACTCAAGCAGTGATGAGTGGAAAAGAAGTTTTGTTTTGCTTATGTATCTTATCTCTGTATCAAAACCTGTCGTTACAGTTCAAAAATACACAAGGCTGCCTCTGATGTATTTAATATGTTCTTCTAGGATGTATCATTATTGTACTTAGTGAAAAATGAAAATTTGACTAGGATTAATCTGGTTTTAGCAAGTGATAAATACTGTCTGCTTGTCTGTTACTACATCTGATAAAAAAATTCAAGGAAGTGTCTTGTGAAATTAACAAAGGAAATGTTAATTATCTGGAAGATCCCATGGTGTGATCACCGTATCTTTTTGATGACTGAAAGCTACACTGAAACATGAATTCATCTCATTGTCATTGTGCAGTACAAGGCAACAAAATCATGCAGTTGGGGTGTTTTAAAACTGCTCTGTGTGGTTTTCTTTTTACTATGGCTATATTTGCTAGGGGTACATCCACTATTAGACTGTAGGGTTAAGAATATGACAGATCAAAAGGCAGAATGATTTTGTCTAGAATCTAAGTGCTTGAATTCAGGATGAGACTGGATGGGTAGTAATAAAAGAGGCTGCAGACAGCATTTGTTCAAATGACTAATTTCAAAGAGTACATAAATAAATACTCTTAAGTTACATTAATGTAAAACTATCACCCAGAGTTACTGTGGGGGAGTAAGTAAAATTGACAATAATTTGGTGAGAAACATTCTGAATGTTTTTTTTAGTATTCTTACTTTGGAGATTAGTATTCTTGTTTATCCTGGAATGTTGCAAACTAATGTTTTTTACTTTAAAACTGTGAACTTCTAGAGCTGCTGAAGGAGAGCCAATGGAAGAAGTTGTTCAAGAAATGACATTAGATGAGTGGAAAAATCTTCAGAAACGGAATCGACCAAAGCCCGAATTCAACATTCGGAAGCCAGAATCCACTGTTCCTTCCAAAGCAGTGGTGATTCACAAGTCAAAATACAGTGACGATGTAAGCACTGCCTCAGGAATTCTGTAAATTCTCCTTTATGCCCAGGGTTAGGAAACTGTCTCTATTTTTTTTTTCTACTAGTTTTAGTATAATCTGGCAATTATATATATATATAGGCAAGAAAACAGTATCTAAGCTTTATCACTGCAATGACACGTGCCCCAAAACTGTCTTTAAATTGTGTGTTCAATTTTTTATCTCAGATCTTCACCTCTGTTTTCTACACAAATATGTAATATATCAAGTTGTTTTACCTTATAGCTCAGCTGCTTCCACCTGTATAGATCTCTGGTAGATGCTCCAAGAAAAACTTTGTTTATGAAACTTGGTTTGCTATACACTTCTTTTCCTCAGTTTGAATCCTGTTTAGCTTACTTGCCAGTATACACTTGCATGTATCATTGTGCACTTGGAAATATGAACTTTTTTTTTAGGGTATGTTTTTTTTGGGTCCTGTTTCTTAGAACTAACCCTGGGGAGCTTGTGGTGCTGTAGGGTGCACCCCTGCCCTATTTCCCCTAAATTTTACTCCATAATATTATTTAGATTGAAATTTCAGGGAGAACTACTAGTTCTGAGGAGAGAGGGGAAGCTTCTTTAGAAGCTTTTAAGCTTCTAAATTCTAGCTTACTTAGATTTCAGATTTTGGGGGTCACAAGAAGTATGTGCATGTAGTCTAGCATGACAGAATTTTGATCCTTGAAGTCATGCATTTATGAATACACATCTTTTCTCTAGTTATAATACTAACATCAAAACTTGCTTAATTATTTCAGATCATTGAGTCTGCATTCTTAGTGAGACATTTTATGTCAGAGTTGCCATTATCTCCTCTTTCTTTTCTGAGAGAGGTAGTTGTAGTGGTGGGGAGAGTACCTTCCACAAGCTCTGAAGAGAGAATACAGGTGTGTGAAGAGTACATACAAGTTTCTGTTCTGGTAGTATAAAGAGACCTTGTTAAAATGAACTCAGGAGGTACAGGAACTGTGTAACATAGGCAAGTGAAATCCCTGAATTAGACACTGAATAAGTGATTCATCATTGCATGGTATGATTTAACATATACTTTATAATTACTACAGTCCCCATTACAGTTATGCTGGGAAGTAGCCTGACGTGCAGTAGCTATTAGGAACACAGTAAAACAACAGTAACCTCATAGCTGCAGACATGTAGATGAATACATCAATTAAGTAGCTTTGGTATGGCATTACTTGGAGATAACTGTTGGAGTAATTATCTTAGGTCTGATGCTCTAGTCCCTTTGAAAACCCCCTAGATTATATTTCTGGGAAACCTCCTCAGTATTATGGAGTTGGTACAGGAGCTTTTGTTGCCAGGAATCTCTGAGCCAACAAAGAACTATCCCAGGCATCTGGGAAGCTGCAATTACCTCACCTCGTTAAAATCCTGTGCAAGTTAAGGCCTGTTTTCTACTCCAGATGCCATCTTGGTTCATCTGCTGCTTAGTCTATATTACAAGTGTGAATGTTTATCTGGGATGGGAGAAGCTCATATATGGAAACTGTAGGCTTTAACCAGATCTTCTCTTTAGTTGCAAAAAGAAGACTTAGAAGATGATTCTCATGTCTCCCGAAAACCAGTGAATGATATAACTTCTCAGCTGGATATTAATTTTGGGAGTCTTCCTCGTCCTGGCCGTGGATCAAGAGGAGCACGAGGTGGTCGTGGTCGTGGCAGAAGACCTGACGAGACAGGACCTCGACCAGAAGTAGTGGTAATTGATTTTATGGTTTTGTTGTTGTTGTTCATTTGGTCGTGTGTGTTGGGGACTTTTTTTGTTTGTTTGTTTGTTTGTTTTTTGGTTGGGTTTTTTTCTGTTATTGATGGTGTTTGTGTGTTTGTCCTGCCCCTTTCTGTGTGGTATTTTGATTTCTGTAGTGACAGACTTGTTTCTTATTCCTGTCTTATAGTATGTTGTCCTGCATATTGAGTTCCTGGCCCATATTATATTACTTGAATTTAAATACTGATTCAGGCTGACAACTCTTAACACATATATTTCAAACGATCTGATAACTAGATGCTGTAGTGGTAACTGGAGGAAAGGATGCAATGAGTTTTGATACAAATTGGGAAGTAATTAAAATAACTAAAGGCTTTTAGCTCTTTGAAAAATTTCAGTGTGATACAGTAATACTTTGATTACTGACGGTGAGATCAGTATATCTGTGATCCTTCAGAATGATTCATGAGTTCAGTATAACCATTATCAAAAACTTCCACTTATCTTTATCTTTCTTTGGAAAGAAAAAGAATTTGCACACTGGAAAATGGCATCTTTATTCTTCATACTAACAGAAGCTTTACTGTGACTAAAATGCTTTAACACCAGGAACTTTCAGAATAATACAGAAGTGTTGATGCATTCGTTTCATCTGGAAGAAAAAGATTCTTTATGGTAACAGATCAGAGAGATTAAAACTACAACCCAATATGTTCAGTAGTTCTAGAATGTAAAAATACAGTAATGCTGCTTCTAAAAATATCCAGCATTTTGCTTGAGACTGCTTTACCTTTTTCTTCATTCAGTGCTGCAGAACTTGTGACCTTCTGGTCCTCTCCAGGCAGCATTATAAGTACATTCACACTGAAAAAAATTAAGTAGTCATAAGTTCTGAGATAAAAGTTTGTGACAGGGATGGATACAATTTGAGTAGAAGTAGCATTTGAGTAGAAGAATGAACCCTTTTGAGGGTATAATATGTATACACAGCTGCCAGATACTTTTGAAATGCATGCGTTTTTATGAAATTTCTTTTCTTACTTTATAGGTGCAGCTTGTTGCTCCAAATCCTGATGATCCTGAGGATTTTCCAGCTTTAGCTTGAAGACCCATCATGAATGGTGGTATCTCAAAGTCACTTTGTAACTATGAAGAGACCAGTTGTATGCTGGTGTGGATTAAGGAAGCCTGTTTCCTTCTGGAAAGTTGTTTGGTTGTTTGGTGTGGAATGATTGCAGCTCTCTGCTAATAGGGTTGGGTTCTGGAAATATGGGTGGACTGGGATCCTGTCACAGGTTCCAACGTCTTAACAGGTTGTGAAACCTATGGGAAGGCTTACAGTACTTCTCTAATAGGCTCTAAGTGAAGTTAAAGGGAAGAGTGTTTAAAAATGTATATACAGAGATTATATAGAGTTCTCCATGACCCCATGGTGAAATGTAAACTGTACAACACCACCTACGGTTGGGACTCAGTATCACTGTACATTGGAAAGCTGTTTCCTTTGGGTGAAGTGTATATTTCAGACAGTCAAAAGGTTCAGTTCTTCAGAGTTTGGCAAATAAAGAAAAATGTGTATTGATTTGACTTTTAAGAAGTCAGAGTGGTAGGTGGGAGCTTTTGCTATTTGGATGTAGTCTGGGGGAAAAAAAGTGGGGGGAAAAAACTCAAACCCTAAACCACAGTCTGTATTCACCAAAAAAGTGAACATCTCTCTAAATGGAAGTGATCTTTAAAATCAAGGCAGCACAGATGCTTTGAATTGACACCTAACCTTAAGTACTTCTTCAGTAACAAGATATAGTCTGCAATTACTTTGAGGATTAAGTAAAATAAAAATTCTGATCTGAAGACAGAACTAAATTTTTAAGGAAACTTTTAATTTTAGCAGGAGCAACTACAAACTAAATTGTTTCATGCCTTACCAAGAAGTTTGTGATGTTGGGGATGAGGTGCAATGTTCTTTCATTGCAGCTTTAACGTACTTGAGCCAGATTTTCTAACTGTTTCCTGTCCAAGGGGATATTGTGAGCCATTCTGCGGGATCTAAGAGAAACAAGAAAATGGTGCCAGAGGTGATGACAGAAAAAAATGAGAGGACAAGCACACTGGACATTTTGGAAGTAGCTGTCAGCCTTAGAAGAGTCTTCAAATGTCTGCTCAACTTGAACATATTCTTTTAATTTACTGGGAAAGCAGATGAATATAAACCTTTCACTTTTTACAGTTCTGTGCCTCACTTATAAGCAGTCTCCTTTGAGAGCAAATAGTGGATGAAACTTAGAAGAAAAAAAAAGTTTTGCTTTGGAGTGAGCTCTAAGTGTACTCACATCTTGAAAGACTTTTCTCACTGATAAGGCTTTACTCAAACAGGAAGTAGTCATCCTAGAAAGACTCCTTTCTATATGCTCCAAACAGACAGTCTGCAGAGTAGTTCAGCCCAAAGGATTTTTTTTCCACATTGTTAAATTACTTATATGATAACTTGCTATAACATGAGATCTTGTATTCCACAGGAAATTCATCTTAGTGGTATAGAAATGCTCTGACTTGTAGTAGGAGGAAGGTACAAAAGCAAAGTGCTGGTGTTAGAGGAACATATGCTGCTGCTATTTGAGTAATTGAACTGGATGAAATAATGCATGACTCCTTTACTTGGTAATCACAAGGTGTTACTTGAAATCACTGCAGTTTAAGATTTACCTGCTGCTGCCTCTGCCCTTTTGACAGGTATTGTTTGTTTCTGCCAAAAGTGGCAATTTAATGAATGTGGAATAGAAGTGCTTTTGTCCGTGGGGTTCTTGGAATGTTTTTCTAATTCTTCCCCTCTTGTTCCCATTTTCTCTTAGGACAGGGAAGAATGTGTATGAATTTTTATTTATATTTTTACTTTCTGGGGTGACTGTATGCATAGATATGTGGAGAGCTTCTTTGCAGGGCTTCCTTCTATTTCCTGTCATGTTTTGAATGTAGCCTTCTCTTCTACTTCTTTTGCTAAGGAAAGTGCTCATATACTCAAAAGTAACCCTCCCTTTTTCTACTAAAAATTTAAGTCTTCGCTGTGCTACTGGACTCAATCTGCTGTGATGCATTCCATTTAGTTCTGACTGTTCTCTGGGAAGGCTGAGAGAATTGTTTTATTTTTCAATCTCCTTCCTGCTGTTGTAAAGTTACTGTTTATTTCTCTTTGATCTGCCTTTAAAAACAGAATGACAAATAGGTTCTTTGGGGAATGCTTTAAAGGACTTGTGAAAATATGTGTATTATCTACTTTTGGTCAGCAGATTGTTAAACTCCTGGTTAAAAGGAAAAAAGGCCAGTTGCAAGACTGTTTAATTAAAAACAGAACAAACCAACCAACCAGAACTAAAAAACACAACCCATGCAACCCAAAACTTGGTGAGAATGAGATTTAGTGTAATTCATTACTGCTTAAACCAGAAGTTTCTTAGAGCAGCTATGTGTGACAATTTTGTTTTTCAGTCTTTCAGACTTGAATATGGCTTAAGAGTTTCTCTAGTTGATGGTATATCCAAGTATTGAAAAGAAATTATTAATTGTAAGTGATGACAGTGATGCAATTTCTTTGCCTTGCTGTGATAAGAGAACTGTAAATCTCATTTATCTGTCATATTTAAGGTACCAAAATAGCTGCATCTGTTAAGCACATATTTGCTGCTGTCACTCTTGGTATAGCTTTACTCCTTCATGTAAAGCAGTTGGCAGCAGGTGTAAATATACACACAAACACTAGTAGAACATGGCATGCCTATTAAGAAGAGGTTAAATTGTGTTGCAGATCTGTGTCACGTCACTCTTTAATGCACTACTACCAGCTACTCTTTTGATTAATGTAGTGAGTGGCCTAGGAAAAACTGCTGTATTTCAGGGTTAAGTTTTAGATTCATGTAAGTTGCAGTAAGTTTCTCTCTCCATGACTGTCATTTACATATGATCGTGTTGATACGATGTAGTTCAGTTGAATCATATGCAGTGCTATGGTTTAGGATTGGCAAGTATATATTAGTATGAAAGTGCCTTTAGAAGAAAGATGAGAAATGTCTGTGCTTAAGATAAGAACACCAAAGAATGAATAAAAAAGACTCAGAAGTAAAAAACCCTGAGTTGATAAATAGGGATATTGGGCATTTGAGCCCATAAGAAATGAGCTTTCAGCTAGTTACACTTTTTTTGTATAGAAACAGGCCTTGGGGTATAAGTGTGCTTTGGGCCCAAATATATTCTTAATCTTATATTACACAATTTTCACATAATTTTTCCCTTTTTTTTCCAGAGGTGTCACAGGCACATACACCCATTCATACAAAAAACTGAATATATGTGTGTATAAACACACACACACACATATATATATCCTTGCAGTATTGAAAGTAATGCAATGCTGACTCATTATCAGTGCATCAGTAATTCAATGTGAAACATGATTATCTGTGCATAAAAAGTACATTTCAATCACTGAATAATGGGCAAGAAATCAGAGCTTTTTCTCTTTGAACAGCATATGCTAAGCAGCTACTGAACAGTTTGTGCTTGGAGGGAGGTAGCCTTCAATCTTTGGAAGAAGTAACAACTGTTATACTTTGGCTGTGTTACCTAGATTTTAACCTAAAATACATTTTATCTTCAGCAGTGTTTTACTTCTCTGAAAACAAATGCCTTTTTGAATATATGATACAAGTGTTGCCGATAGCTGTGTCTTCAGCGCAGCCTCAGATACTGCTTCACATTTAACAACAGTGTTATGTTGGAGATGAACTAGCCCTAAATAAATTGAATAAAGTTTCTGCTCTCCCTGTTTAGGTAACTAGTGTGACTATTCATAATGTGTGTTCTGTTGTCTCTAAAATGTTTTACAGCTAGTTAACAGGACCCAATAAGCTGTTGCTTGCTTTTAGCAATAGTAGTTCCTCTGTTGTTGCTTTTTCCCTCAACCTGGAAAAGAAACTCGAGGTCATTTTAGCAAGGAGGTAATATAAACGGGGATCTTTATTTTAAAGGTCTTCAGCAGGAGCAGTTATGGAAAGGTGTCCATAAAATCCCACCCCCTCCAGGGGTGAGGACATATTTACAGCTTTTAGGAAATTAGCATAATTGATTAAAAGCACCAGTTAGGAGAACAAGTGCTGATTCAATTCCCCCCCAGGTCCAGTCCCTCTTCTGGAGCCCCCCTCTCAGCACCGGCTGTACTTTGTTTATGAAAATGCACCTCAGAGTTGTTCTAGGCCTTGGTTCCCAGGAAGAACCAAGATAGGACAGGGCCTTGCACCCCCCTGGGGCTTGGAGCTCTGGAATTAGTTTTGTCTTTCTGCTTAGGGAAAGGCCATGGAAAAGTACTGGGAAAACTAGCTATTAATACAATAGGCTACAGAGCTACAAATATATGTGCAAAGAATACAGAAACATAGAAAAGAAAAAAAGGCAGAAACCAAATGGCATCACTGTCTGGATTTGTGCAGTACTTACTGTTTGAATGAAAGAAACTGAGTTTTGCATACTTAATTGAATTACCAGGATAGCTCTGCCAAAACAGAAAAATAAAAGCAAGGTACAGAAGTTTTTGTCATGCCAGAAGAGAATAGTAAGCTGACATACTGTGATCCAGGAATTCTGTACTTGTTAGTTGTTTGGTTATATATTTGTTGTTTATGAATTGAGTGCTTCTTTTCAGAGTTTCTGACAGCTTTAGCAAAAATTTTGAACCTTAGAAGCTATTGTGGGAAAAGTAAAACTCAGTAACCTTTTTAATGAAGCTTCCACCAGAGTGAAAGACCAGAGGCTGGAAAGGTCTGATCAGGCGGAGGAAGAGATAGAAATCAAAAAAATCAACATTAAACACTAGTTCACTTTAAAATAGGTGTGATGCTGGTGTAAAGAGGTGGACAAAAAGCACCTAGAAGCATGACAGCAGGACAAATATCATGTGTCCTGAGTACTGACTAGAGATTCAGTCCACTGAGCATGCCACTTTGGGAAGAATGGTGAAAGATCAGTCTAGTAATAGCAGAACATGAACTCAGGAAGAAATACAAGGAGGGCTGGAGAAAAGCTGTGTTTGAAGGAGTGATAATGAGGAGGTTGAGCCTTTCCATTAAGTAGAAGACCATGAAATTGTTCTGTCATTGTAAAGGAATAGCATCAAAGCACTGACAGAGGCAAAACCAAGCTCACAAGGGTACATAGTGATGTTTCATAATTTATCTTCCTGCTATTGACATCACTCTCACTTGGGATTTTCTTTAATTAGTAATAGCTGATGCCAAAGGTCTGTTCCCATTGTGCTGTCAGGGTACAAAGAATTTGGGGTTTGCCACTTTATCCTGTTTGTGCTGTAACTGAGCTGCAGCCACTGACATGGTTGGAAGAGCTGGGAGTTGGAGGTGCTAGTGACATGCAAGAGCTTTTCATCTGCTGCTATGCTCTTATGCAGCAGGGCCACCACATGCTGAGTTGAGGGATCAAAAACAGCAGCGGCTGGTTGGCTTGTCTGCACTCTTTAGCAGCCTTGAGAACTAGGACAGAGTTTGATAGGGAGGACATGGACCAAGAATGGAGCTGTTTAAAGGACAGACTTTCTAGGAGCCTTCTGCCACCCCCTTTGTGACAGTCCAACACTTGACAAGGCTCTTGGAAATATCCCATGGATGGAGGGTGTCATGTTTAATACCAGATTTACTTCCTTGAAGATGATTCATGTCACATGGCCTTTCTAGTTTAGAGTGACATAAAGTATACTGAAAATAAAAAAATTTAAGTTATACTAATACAGCAATTGCAGTACACAGATCAATCACAATACCAATGTGACTCCCTTTACCGGTCCCTATGAAATACATCCTCCCTGTCACCATGTCAGCTGTCCCCACATGTCAGGAAGGAATGGGAGGGTTGATGTCAGTTTAAGCCCATTGCTCCCTTTGAAGTTCTTACGGCAGTTGTCTGGCTTTTATATTCTATGTATTCATTCTCCCCATGCTGGTCTGGCCTTCATTCTTGCTAAAGAAGTACTGGTTGATGCACTCAAACTTTGATAGCCATTTATACACAACAAAGGCTACTCCATGTTCCCTTTGAGTTAAGATAAAGTCATCTTTGCAAGTGCTCTAGGCCATCACTCCCTGAGCTTCAAAAGCACATCACCCTTGTCTGTGTTCTCTTGACCTTATTCCATGGATCCTTATTTAGGACATCCATGTGAAACCAACCCCAAAACCAAGAAACCCTTGGTTGAGGTAGGTTTAAATCAGTTTCTCTCTAAAACCAGACTCAGATTTCATGTATAATGGCACACCGTTTTTGCTGTAGTATGTTTTTGTCTACTCCTACATAAGCAATGCAGAAACTGCAACATAAAGGAGGCTAACTAGACCCAAATTGAAGTTACTCAGAAATATGGTGAGCAGATTATTCTTGCACTGCATTAACTTTTCAATAGAATTGACTTGGGCCACTGCTCAATTTTTCTTTGTGGAATTCTTTTAGTCCTCTGCCCTCCCCTATCCAGTCCCAGTACTCCTTAAACTGCTAATGATGTGGTAGGGCATAACTCTGTTTTTCTGTGGGCATCACATGCATAAATTGGGTGTCCTCCTAGGCAAAACCCACCATTCACTCCTCATCAGGCAACTTGTTTGTCAGGAAAAGGTGCTTAAACATTCATGTAAGTTTGGAAAGGATCACCTTAAAACAGAAGAACACAGATTTTCCAGCTATAAAACACTATCTTTGAGGCAAGCAGAAGTTTACTTGCTTGTCCATCAGGCTCTGCTTGGTGTGTGCAAATTCTGCGTTTTCTGATATAGGTAAGGCCGATACAAAGTATTTCAGTTGGTCACTATTTTTTGCTGCTAGATATTTTTTTTTGAAAGATGAATCTCTAGGCCATCACCAGTGCTTGTGCAAAACCACTGTTCATAAAAAATTAATTATTTTGGGAAGTCTTCACTGTCATGGTAAGTATCAAAGTATATAGTATTTGAGAAAATGCCTGTTTTTAAAAATTAATACTATATAATCATAGAGGAAGGAGAAATAATAACTAAAACCCCATTGATCTGTCTTACTGTGCTTTTTTCACTGTGTAACAATATCCCAACAATTCAAATATCGTTACTGTTTTCCAAAGTGAGTTCCCTGAAATGTAAAGCCAGAAAGTCTCTATTTTTGAAATTTTAAAAATATGTGTTTTAAGAACTTGTGCTTTAATTAAAGATTTTCGGGCAGGTGAGTGTGTTGTGTTTTTTTCAGTGCACACATGAGTCAGTCTGGTACAGATATGATGGCTTTGTGATCATACCGGAAATAAAACAGAATAAAAACCTTCTGATTATTTTTAATTTTACACAATTCATGTTTACACTTCTCACTACTCAGTATTTTGTATAAAATAATGCAATCTGCAGTATTTTCAAATGACACACAAATGCATATTGAACTAATTAATATTACAAGATAATATGAAGCTTTATCTTAAAAATACCTTCAGCAAAATAAACTTTCGTTCTGTCAGTCCAAGTTAAAAAAATATGATTAGAAATATACAGTTTAAAAATAATCAGGATGAACAGTACTGATTAATCAAGAACTTTTAGACCTTGATAGCCTGTACATGAGTTTACGTACAACAGTCTGCAAATGATTAATATAAAAACTGCAGTGCAACAAACTGGTGAACATCACATTTATGTTTTGTTCTGGTTTTTTCTTGTAATCTCTTACTGTTTTAAATCAGCAGTGCTTCCTCTATTGTCATACCCGGGCAATAAAACAAGGTCTGGGTTAATGGCTGAGTTTTTTTGATGCTGTAATGGAAAGCAGCAGTTTCACTCAAGATATTACAGCTTTTGAGCATGTATTATCTTTTGAATTAAGAGACTGAGGAAGAATCCATCTGTCACATATTTGAAAGAGGAAAGAATTTCTAAGCACAATCTCCTAACTAATGACAGAGAAATAACTTCATTCAGCTGCTCTGTTGTACAGAAGTGATGCAGCTGTCACAACACATTCCATTTTGGCACATAATACTTCACAATACAGAAAAAATTTATAAACCAAGGACTTCCTCACCCATGCCCACTCTTCATTCTTGTACCTAAGACAACTTTGGTACAGTATATTAAAAATATTAGACAAAGTAATAAAAATTTGTAACAAACTAAACAGTACAATTAGATGGGACACAGTGAGGTAATGAGTTAATTTTCCATATAAGGCTGTTTGGAAAGTTCAGACATAAAATCCCTTTGACATTTATGTGTTTTTCACTAAGATGCTGGGTGGTAGATGGGGTATCCTGAAACACATTGATGCCAAACATGCAGTTTTGGTTTAGCTAGAGTTGCTATTGTTTGTGCTCTTGCATTATGCAAATTTACTTCTGATGAACCTAGAAGTGCTAATGACTCTGCTGGTTACTTTAAAAGAGGAAAATTCTGATTTGGAATTTGGAAGGGGTGAGAAAGATATAAATTATTTTTAGGCTAAAAAAAAGATGCTAAAAGAAGCAGCTCAGCTGAGAGAAGGGCAAAGCCAAACAGGAAATATTACTAAATCTTTATTCTGATTCTCACTTCACTACTTACATCCCTTCTGCCTTCCAAGATGAGAATTTCGTTCAAAAATAAACATAGATTCATATTTGCACAACGGACCTACTATTGTGGTTATATGTACCTAAGCTTTTGCACAAATGGTTTACTAAAAAACCCACCCAACCAAAAAAACCAACCCCAATCACACAACCCCCACTAAAAAACCGTAACCAAACAAACCAAACCCAAAACAAACAAAATTACCCCCACAAAAACCACCTACAAAACAAACCAACCAACCCCATTCAAAACCCCAAGAAATTTTAATTGCCTTATCAGGATGAGATCAGTCCCTTTCTTTTAGATGCTTTTTATCTAGAAGGAAAGGGGCTAAAGAGGGAAGTTTAGGAAGAAAATAAAAAAAATACTTTCAGTCTGAGCCTTCAGTGGTCCTTTATTTTGCATTAAACCTTTTCTTTTTAATTTGTATCCATATTTGCAGATTTTGACTTATCTAAGTGCGTGGATGTTACCTGTAAGCTTACTTACACTTCACATCCTGTTTCCTCTCCAATTCATGATGCTCTTGATAAAAATATTTTCAAACTACTGTGTGATATTCATACTGGAATTTAAAAATCACCAGCCTAACAGAAGGCTTAGTTTCCATTTAAAAGGATGTAGATTGAAATTAGTCACTGAACATTTGCATTCATTGAAATAAATTTCCCTCTCTCACAGAGGTAATCTGCATTGTTAAAAACTTCAGTTATTCCATTACTAATATTTCAGATTTCTCCATTTCTTCCACTTTCTACTGTAAGAGTCATTAAATCAATAGATAACTGATTCATATTTAAGGCTATGTGGTAAAAGCCCTCATCTGAGGGATATGCAGCTATAACCATCAGTTGGTGGACAAGAGTACATCAGTTTTGAAATGTCATAATGTGAAAAGTCGTAGGAAAAAAACCACTGTAGTCCTGTAGGGGATGAGAATTTCAGTCCAAGCGGATTTCTCTAAAAATTACTCTGCTTTTTAACAGAGGTATACTGTAGCTCCTAAAGTGTTAGATGTCAAAATTTCTACTTGCCCCTGAGATCCACTATCTCAGCTGTATGGCACCCTTATTGTCCCTTTCTTTGTGTGTTGCACTCATTAAGTGTCCCAAAGCTAAAAATCAGCACCGCCCACATGTTACCAAGCGTACCAATGAAATCTGGGGGGAATTCTTACCTTTCATATATGGCAATTTAAATTTTCACCTAAAGGACTTGATAGGAAAAGAAACAGTAATGTAATGACATTTCAATATGACAGCACTGCTTTAAATGGTAGTGTTTTTCCTCCCCTTTAAAATCATACTAGATTTAAAGCAGTTATAACTAGTTCAAAGAGCAATTGGTTGTGAACAACTAAAAAGCTGCCACTATTAAAAACAAGTTAATCACTTACAATTAGTTTTTCCTAAATAAACCACACAACCTTTGACAATAAAGCACTCTTTGGTGGACAATCGTGACATTGTATACTCAATACTGCAGCTTCATAAAAAACTTCATACAGAGTAAGAAAGAACAGCCAATCAACACAGAAGAGTACCAATACTATTAGGAAAAAAAAACCTTCTGTAGTTGATTCCTACACTCAAGTGAAGACTTCAGCCCAGTCTGAATGCACAACACAGATTTATATACTTAAAAGCTCCCACTGTCTTTTCATTTCTGGTGGTCAGCAGATAAGTGATTGCCATCACAATTCATACACATGCATCATCCACACTAGCAAGCCCTCTTTATAATAGAGAGCTTCAATATTTACACCTGAGTCTGAATGTATGTGGATTTTGTTGATTTTGTTTGGGAAAGTGTTAGCATGGTAGAAAAAGGTCTACCAAACATGTTGACAGTTCATTTTATTCTACAAGTAAGAAAGAGATTGTTCTATTTCATTTTTTGCTGAAAAATAGAGTCAAAGTGATCTTCCTTGAATTGCATCAAGTCCCCTCTACTCATATCCCCTTCACTCCCGAATATCCTCTTCACCACTGGTGGCTTATTCGAAATTCAACGCAATACTGTTCTAGTCTTTGTGACGGATTGGCTGTTGAAATAAAACATATTTGAGAGAAAAAGTTAAAGATTACTCAGTATGTATCTCAAGCAAACATTTCTGGCATGGTAAAATGAGCAAATGGTATTTCAAAGAAAGAAACAGAAAGCAAAAGTCACTCCATTTAATACTGATTGTCAAGAATGCACAGACTGGTCTGATCACAGGCAATATGAAAAAAATTCTGTTCCATACAGAAATGCAGAAGAGGATTCAACGTACCCTAATTTCATTCAGTGCATTTGTGTAAAGCATTCCTTCTTCTCCCTCTGAGGTATCAGACCATAGGAAAAGTAGTAGGAATAGTACAGAAACATTATTATTTTTTTAAAGCTAAGTTTAGATTACATATAGAGAAGTTCTGAAGTACTGCAGGTAGTTTTCAGTATTTGAACAAGGGTGTAGAAGGCTGCTTTGTAATACCGGCAAAGAAAAGGCATATGAGATTTTTTAAAGTGTATTCCTCTTTGTTAGCTTTTGTGATATTCCTCTATGCAGTTTTCATACTTTCCCCCCCATACTCCCCATTATAATTTTTGTAATAACTTGATCTGCGTTCCCTTAAGTACCTCTACCCATCAAAATGCCTTTACCTCTTAAGATTTAATTTCTAATCAACTAGTTACTATAAATTTAATTTTGATTCTGTTCTGTGTGGTAACATGGAAAAGACCATTTAACTTGTGTCTTGTTATGACTCAGTTGATTTGGATGTGAAGTATGTACCTTGGTAAAATACAGACATGAACTTCTCAGTAACTGGCAAATTTACAAGGAAGATGTCTTAACTGGAGAAATAAGGGCATCCACAGGGAAATACTGGATTACAGGCTAGCACTATGATTTCCTGCAGTTCAAAATCAGTATTATTTTAATCACAAGATATGTGTTACGTCCATCAGGACTTTCTTTTGCGGAGGGAGCTGACATCTAAAGATGTTCCACAAAGGAAATGCAGTGAGTGTTATAGATAGGATTGAAATTCCTTACATTCTCTTTGCAAAGGCAGAATAATGTTTTAGCTGTAAATAGCTGTTTTGGCTGAAAAATCATTCTGGAGACAATCCATGGTAGTGTCTCCAACAATCTGAAGGATGAAATGGCAAATGAATTCCCTAGCACTGCAGATTATACTGCATTAGGATGGGTCACAAGTGTGATTCACATACAGAAAGAACTGACTGAAGGGACATAAAGCAGCAACAAATGCGATTGATGTAAAAATGGTGCAAGATGTTTCCACTGGAATGCATCAGACAAGAAAATGAAAGAGTAAGGATACACAGTAATGTCAGAAGTTCAGTGAAGTAAATGAAGTCTTGACAAAGACAGATGTTGGTTAGGGCAGGATGTCAATATTGTAGAAATAATTTTCTCTACCCTGCAATCCACTTGATCTGGATTAAGAGAATGAATCTGAGCACTGTAAGGTAATGCAAACTGCTCATACTTCAAGAAATTAAACTTAAATGAAAAGCAAAGGTATGCTTAAAAAAAGACTGGTACTTTTTCAAAAATAAAAGGACACCTGCAAGACTAACAACAAGGTACTGCACTCTAAATCTAAATTCTAAATTAAATTATATGGGCATACCAAAACACCCTTCAGAGACTAGCACCCAATTAGCCCTCTCAGATCATAAGACAATTAAGAACTCCGTAACTGTGACAGAACAAGGACAAATTTGATTATTGGATAGAAATATAAAAGTAACTGAACTTCTTAGACCTCCAAAGTCAGAAGAAAAGAAACAGTATATGAAATGAAGTATTTGGGGTAGAAGTTTTAGAAAGCACACTAAAATAAGAAGGAAGTAATTTATGAAGCTGGAGATTGACCTGGTCCTTGGTGTTCAGAGTCAAAAATCTGGCAATACATATAAAGCACTTCTTATGAAATTAATGAAATCTTCTGTGAACTTTATTTTTGGGGGTTGTATTTTCCCCTAAGGATAGGTATTCTCATCTCACACAAAACAAAGGTCATCTTGGAGAAGTGACCTTTCTCTTCCTTCTCTTTCCAGGAACTGAAAATCCCTCTTCAGATTACACACATGCATGAATGCAGCTACAAAATGTTCCAAGCAGGTTAAACCTGGGAGAGGCATGAAGAACAAAAACAGCAGGCAGAATCCCATCAATTCTATTCAGACTAAAACTGACACAGTGGAAATTAGGCAAAATGGAGAAAAACCCAACCAACCACGGAAAAATACTAGTGATTTTTAATAAAATACCTATTTCAGGAAAAAGATATTATTTTTTAATATATGTTCAATAAATCAAAACAAAGTCGCAACTAAAAATTCTCTGAATAGAATTTACTGCAGTCTACTGACTATTTCCATTGTCTAACAGAGTGAATTTTTCATAACTTCATTACCTTCAAGGCAAGAGGATGAAGAAAGAGGAAGAAGAGCTCTTTGAGGAAAAAGCTACAAAACAGCTTAAATTTTCAGTGATATTTACAAGTCAAGCCACATAACACAGGATGTAGTTATGTGCCATATTTTACTCTTTCCAGTCAAAATCTCTTCAGCACCTGACAGACCCATTTCAAAGTTTTTCACTAAGAGTTTAAGACAAATTCCAGTAAACTGGAAACAATGGAAATCGTTTGGATATTGTTTTAAACTATGCTCTCAGGCTCATCTTTTATAATGACCTGGAAAGTTGCCACAAGAGGGGCATGATCACATGCATACACAAAGATACATAGCAGTACTCTGGCCATATGCTTCTGAGCCAAAAGGCACTTTCAGTCTTGCATAAATCCATTAGAATTTAGAATTTCATTAAGCTTTACCTAACAGGTTTAGTTCAGATTATCAGCCATGCTTTCAGCAAAAAAAAAAAAAATCTCATACCAGTATACACATACATTTTATACACTTCAGCTTTCCACAACCACTGCATTTCAGTTGTCCATTGAATTTTCCCTAGTTTTGACTTCATGCAATGCCTAGTATTTGACTAAATGCTATGAGCATTTTTTCTGTCTCCTACTCCAGGCTGAGGGGTTTTCATGATACCAAAATCCCTCATCTTCAGTAATTCTCACTCACATTAGGAATTACTATAAAAAATTCTCAAACTTGAAAGACTGAGCAACATAAATAAATTACCTAAGATGTAAGGTTTCAGATATTCTCAGTACATGACACAAACCGTGTAATTGTTTCTCACTTTCCATTGCTAGGAGAAGGAGCTGAACTATGGCAAAGCTCCTGCCAGCAGTGGATACAACAGCTCAAAGTATTTATCTAAAGAACGGTTACAGGATCTGTAAAGAGGGTAACTCTCACCTTTTAAAACTGTTTTTTCTTGCAGCAGACCTGGTAGTTCTTTTAGTAATGTCTGTACTGTCAGAAATGCTAGGTTCAGGGATTTTATTTTTCTGAACTCTGGACTGCAGAGTTACTCTGTAAAGAGTAGGAAAAAAGAAAGATTATGTAATTGGAAAGTTTCTAAAAACACTGAAAAGAGGGTGTTACAGTTGCGACAGAGCTAACAAGTATCAGCTGGCTTCTCACAAATCCTTCCACAAAGCAAACTCTTCTGCCTGAAACACATCCTTCTTCTTCCTAACAACCCTGTTATAATTAGGGCAACACAAGTTGTTTTTATTAGGAGCATAGCAGCTTGCTTTGCTGGTTGGCTTTGTTGGGCTTCTTATGCTTTCAAAGAATAGATCAAGTTAATAGTTTTGAATTTTCTGTTAGGTTTTTGGAAGACAAAAGACTTTGAATTACGCTACGAATTAAAAAAATATTAAAAAAAAATCTGAAGCATGCAACAAAAACAAACATTATTTTCCAGACTGACATGGAATTCACAATAAATTCAGAATAAATCCCAAGTAATTAAATTTGTGAAGATCTAAGCCTAAATCTCTTCCAATTAACCATGAGATATTCCCTTCACATAGGAAAGTCATTGCAAATATTAGCATTTTGTTCTTAGAGGGAATTACTGAGTTTGAAATACTCAAAACTCAGCTTTACATGCTGGTTGTGCGCAAATGCTTCTCTAAAAGAATCTAGAGCACTATATTAACTATTTCTTAAATGGGCAGATAAATCCTAATGTTGTTTATGTTAAAAAAGAATTCCAGATTGTGAAATACAAACAACTATTTTTATCCACCAGACAACTGGTTCACGAGAAAATGTCATCTCTTCTCTTCCTAAATACTTGTAGTGAAATGATGATATTATGGAGAGAGAAAGTGACAACTGGTCACTGAAGTCCATGGATATCTATTTAGTGCTTCTTTTTATACATCTATTTTCCAGTCATTCCATCTGTGAAAGGTTCCATTTATGAAAGTGTGCACCATTTTAGAGATTCTGATCTACGAGTAACTTAGCTATTACTCTTTATTCCCCCACAATTGTTAGACTAATTTTCAGTGGCTTCACTGAGTCCAGTTGTATGAACAGATTATATTAGACTGGAAATGAAAACCTTCATTAAGTTGTGTCAGTTAATACTCTGAAGAAACTATTTTCACAGAATCCTATGTATAAATATTGAATACTAACTTTTGGAGCAAAACTGAACAGGAATATACAGAGAGAAAATATACATTTATATATTCATGTAACATACTCACCAAAAACACAAATGAAATAAACCTCCAATGTTTTCATTATTTTATATGAGTTTGATTCAGAATTAGAACATGCATTTGAGATAACACAATTCCATCTAAAATATATTATTTATGCAGTAAAACTGATCAGCAACCTTATTTTTACTATACACTTCTTGATTAGCAAACAACTACATAACCACAAATTTCAAGCATTTTAAACTTAAATCTTCCTTAATTGTTCAGCCTTGCAAAATATTGTTACTTGATTTGCAAATGTTCAAACAATGTACAAGGTTTCAACGACAAGTACTACCAAAATGCAATGCAAATTCTACTGTAAACACATGACATTCAAAGTTGAAGGAACTGCTTTCACAGGAGGCAGAAGAAAATACCCCCAGGTACCTTCAACTTCCTATCATACTTCTTTAGACAGAACAAATCTGTCTAATGAAAATGTTTTCCTTGCATGCCCAAGGCAAAAACATTTAAAACCTGAAAGCTTATGTTACAGTTTCTACTGTGATTGTAAAACAGTTTTAACAAGTTCTAATATTAAAATTCTTTTTTCAGTGCCACAGTTGTCATACAGAATGAACAAATTCAGTCTACTAGACTTTCAACCAAGCACTAAAAATTACACCAGTGGTGAAGTAAGACTGGCATTATACCTTTCATCTGTGCTGACAGAAACTTCTAGGAATGAACAGAAAAGTACAAAGTCTGCTTAACCTCATGACATTTAGTCACTGAAATATAAACACGAACATATCATGGCACATACTGCTTTACTAGTGTTCATGCAGCCAGCAATATGGAAAAATAATGTTTTCTCCTTAAATACCTACATTTGGTGTCTTTCTGTATAAAATGCATGCAATGTACACATAAAGGAAAGCAAAAGTTATTGGAATGTAATTTTTGTAATCTTTCTCTCATAAACAACTATTTTTTCTAGATACCAGAAGTTCAGAAAACTGGTCAATGTACATGGCTTACACCCATATAGTTATCTAACATGAACTGAAATATGAGCCAGCAGTGTGCCCTTGTGGCCAGGAAGGCCAATGGTGTTCTGGGGACCATCAGGAAGAGCATTGCCAGCAGGTCAAGGGAGCTGATCCTGCCTCTTTACTCAGCCCAGGAGAGGCACATCCAGAGTGCTATATCCAGTTCTGGGCTCCTCAGGACAGGAGTGGCATGGACCTTCTAGAGAGAGTCCAGTGGAAGGATATGAACATGATGAGGGGACTGGACATCTCTCTTATGAGGAAAGGCTGAGGAAGCTGGGCCTGTTCAGTCTCCAGAAGAGACAACAGAGGGGATCTCATCACTGTCTGCGAGTATCTGAAGGGAGGGTGACAAGAACCAGGCTCTGCCTCAGTAGTGCTGATGATGGATGAGAGGCACTGGGCACAAACTGATGCAAACTGAATGTGAAGAACTTTTGAACTTAACACCCAAAATTCTTTACTGTGCAGGTGACTGAGCACTGGAACAGATTGCCCAGAGAGGTTGTGCAGTCTCCCTCATTGGAGATTCAAGAACCATTTGGACACAATCCTGTGCCATGTGCTCTGGGATGAGTCTGCATGGGCCTGGAAGTTAGACCAGACAACCCAGTGTGGTCAATTTCAACATTATCCTTTCTGTGATTCTGTGAAGCACTATGAATTACCAAGATAGCATTTTGCACAAACACTTAGATATTCATCTTTTCAACATATCGTAAGGTAGCCCTTACTTCCCAGAGAATTTAATCTTACCTGTTCAAAACAAAGAAAGAAAATAAAAGAAGCTGTAAATGGAAATATGACTTATAATAAAAATAGCTACCATAAAATCAAAACAACCATAAAAACATCCTTGTAAGTTTGCTGTATGTGCCAAAGGGAGACAACAAGATGCCATATGGGATTGGCTCAGAGCCAGGTGTAAGCAGGGTAGAATCTTTAACATCATCTGCTCTTCAGTTGATATGTCATTTTTACATCTCAGATATATACAACTTCACCAGGCTACTCTGCAGTAAAGAATAATTGAAATCCCTGTGAACAAAACATTTGCTAAATTATCACACAGACATTTTAAAATCAGACTAGAAATCTAGACTTCCAAGGCTGATAGCACCTCAAGGAAAACAGACAAGGTTCCATTTACACCACTGTCTGACATATTGTTGCAAATAACCACCCAGAGCTGTCTTTGAGCCTGACAAGTGTCAGCTGAGGAGCAGCAACAGTGCTATCACAGCTTTTATTAGAATGCTACTGCATGTATGTTAAAGGGAGACAAGAAACTAATGTATGGAATTTTGATCTAGCACAGTTAGACTAACAGCCTCACCCTCACTTGATAGGAGGTTCAATAGATAGGTTTTATAATGGATGTGAGATGAAGCCATGGTAGAGGAAACCCTGTCAAAATGTCAGCACGAAAAAAACATCCCAAACTATATTAGAGAAGTGTAAGATCTCAGGACACCTACCTTACTGCTTTGTAGCTGTTCACATAAAATAGTATGTTATACAACTTCCAGAAACACCAGCAAACCCATTTCATGTACACAAAGGTTTTCTAACTCAGTGGGATACAACAAAAATAAAAAACCCAAACAAACAACAACAATAAAAATCCACAAAAAACAAACAAACAAAAACCAACACAAACCAACCATCCAACACAAAAAAAACCACCAACAAAAAAACCCCCACAGACTACAGGATCTGTAATAGTCACACTATTAAACATATGTTATCATTGTAAGAATTTTTCATCTCCAGTTCATGTGTAATGGAAACATCACTTGGTAGTTCTGATTCTAAATACATACCACAAATAGCAGACTAGTTTACACACTGCTTTCTTATTCAAGCTAAAACCTTAGTCTTTAACAAATAAAAACCTGTTTAAATGGAACAGTGTTTGGGTCAATAGCAGCAACATTTAAATAACTCACAACTTTTTTTCACCATTTACTTCAGTGCAAAGGCAGAACATCGGCACACCACTAGGACACAAAAGCCCAAACTCCACAACCCGAGACAAAATCCACAAAACTTGAATTGCAAGCAATGTAGTACACAGTGGAGAGAAATCAATCCACACAATAAGCTTTTTTAAAATATGTGATTGTAGTATCCTAAGGAGGGATGAAGGAAAGAGAGGTTACACAGGTGCATGTCTTCTCTGTCTGCAAAAGGCATTTTAGTCTTGCCAACGGGTCTGGGCAACAGGTCAGGTCTTACAAGATCTGACAAGCGCAATACTGCTTTCTCCTTCATCACCTCACGATTTTTAAGAAAACAGACCTGAGACCTCTACCACCCATCCAAGTCATTGACAGGCAACAAGTGACTGATAACTCTTCAGCATACAGGGCTCCAGCCAACATAGCCCAGATTGACCCATGATCCTTGCTGATAATTTGATCTCTTAAAACACAGGAGACATTAGCTGCAGAATGGAGAGAAAGTTAGGCAAGCTTTTAAAAAAAAGCCTAAGTGTTTTCTCTCCCTACACTTAAACCAACATTGTGTGATTGTTAATCTTGAAAACCAAGCAGCAGCACCAGTAATTTGAAATTCACTGCAAATGGGAATAACCAAATTGCTTGCATCACATCTACCAACATGAAATAGTCTTTTTTCCTCTAGCAAGGAAAAAGTGTTTCTAGTTATTAGACAGAACACAGACACAATAAGAGAAAGAAAGGATGACAGTTGACTGAAATTGATCCTACAGTACAGCAAAACAAAGCACAGATTGTTGCGCCTCTTTAACCTGTATTTTAAGTTTAGCTTTTTAGTATGTGCTCAGAAATCTGAGGTCTGACTTCCAGAGACCACCGAGAAAAGAAATAGTGTTACACTCAGCATAAAACTTTGAAAACACGCCTCTCATGTAATTTAGAATAATGCCTCTCAAGTATGTTATTTGACAAAGTTAGGGGGAAAAAATTAAGCAGAAGTGATCTTTATGTCTTTAAAATTTTTTTCTCCAAAAGAACAGATTAAGATGACCTCAGTGAAGGCTAACTGAATAACTAAGCTGTCCAAAGTGTCCCAGTTCTTATGCTGTAGTTATTCTGTCACTTAAGTTAGCAGAAAGAGTTTCATACAGAAGTGCATACGAAAAGTTACAAGACAAAAGGTAACGATGACGGAAAATCGCAACCTTCATGCCTGTCAGGAGAGAATGCCTATTCTTCCTCAGTAAAAGACTTTCTCGTCATTTTTTTCTCTGAGAGCACCAAGGTTTCAAGCATTCACCCAAAGTAACCATTCTGCTTTGAGGGTGGGGATGACAAAGGAGCTCCAGGGAGACTCAGAAGCAAGAAAAAAGGTCATTTGCATTTCATGGCAGTTCTGCATGCTATTCGAATTTTTGTTTGACCAAAAGATGTAAGTTGTCATTTGATGAAAACATTGCACCTTTTAAGCAGATGCAAGGCAAAGAAATCACTGCAGCTACTCTGATGAAAGAAGAGTGAAGAAAGAGTGAAAACTGTACCCAAGGAGTTGATAGACTATTAATGTTTTCTCAGCTGCTGAATCCAAGTAACAGAATAAAGGAATGTAAATAGTCTCCTAAAGCTCTAGAAAACATAATCGTGAGCAAAAGAAGATGAAATCAGACTGGCTGGGTAAACAAGTGAGCTTTGACCTAACACTGCAACCTGCCCCATCTTCTGTTATGTTAAAAAGGTAAAAAGAAGTCATGTTTTATGCCATGGCATATAGTATTTGATCTCTTCGTAGAAACAAAGACCTACTGACATTTCTATCAAATTCTAATTCTTGGCATTTCATGGGAATAAAATCATGTGTTGGGAAACTAGCCTACTCTGCAAGTACATGAACTTTGAAGTAAAACTGAACCGAAAATCTGCATCTGCAATATGCAACGGATAGGATGATATTTTAAGGCAGTACTTTTTCCTTCTTACAGATAATTTTGTATACGTACTTTTGCTTATCTGCAGATAAGAAAAGCTTCAAAACTAAGAACTATTCTAATTATAAGAGCTCTTTGCCTTTGTATATTGCAAGCCAGCCATAAAAATCACTCAATTATTCCAAATAATATACACAAAAATATAACAAAGCCAGAGCAGTGAAATTCACTCTTGCAACAAAGCCAGTAAAGAAACATGATATGAAAACATGCATTTATGAGACATACTAGACAGAAAGTGTGAGCTATTGTAGAGAAATGGAATGGGACACTTACACAGTGGCTCTCTCTCAGGGGGTCCTGATGGTTACTATGTTCTTAAACCATCTAGACAGAATAGCAGGCTGGGCAGGAGGGAGCCACATACAATCCACCAGATGACAATGCTACACAGTGTAGACACCAGCATAGCAAGGAGCCATCTAAAAAGGGATTGGAGGGGGAGGTAAAGATGAAAAAAAAATTCAAAAGCAAAAGCTATTGGTGCATTTTAGCTTGTTTCAAGTTCTTCAAAGGATACTGCTCTATAACCTTTGCCAAGCATTTCTTACTTTCTATGACTAACAACCCATACAGCCATAAATTGCCAAATGTAGTACCCACGTGCTGCTGGAATCAAAGCAGATCTTCTGAAATCCTCACCAAAGTCACCTCTTTCAAAGAAAGCCTGTATCACTCTTGGACATAAGTGCATGCAGAAGCAATACATCTCTGACCGCTTGCTGCCATCTCTTATGCGGGTGGATCAGCCTGCATTCACACATCCCACTTCACAATCATACATTTTGGTACCAAAACATTAGATCAGAGACAGGTAAGTTTGCAGAAACAAGCAACTTATGTAAACAAACAGATGATGGGGTGTATTACCTTCCTGTGTAGGAAGCAAAAGCCAATTCATAATCCTTTGCCACAGGTGCAGAATATTGCTTATTAGAATGTATATAAAATATCCAGTCATCAATGCATAACAAATTTATACAGCCAACTTCAATAAACACTCTATACAAATCCCTTGTGACTTAAAAGTAAATAATGGCTCTAGTTTTCAAAGACTGCAACTGTCCAAGCTTCTGGTGCTCTTATTTTGCCCCTCTGTCCCTCCTACTTTTTTCCTCTGAAATAAAACTATTTGGAATATTTAGAAGCTTCTGTTTGTTTGCTTAGATAAAAGTGATCAATTTCACTGCAAGACTAATTATTTTAAGAGACTAAACTGAAAAGGAAAGACACAGACACCTCTTCTGACTCATTTAAGGCAGCCAAATATTCCTTGCAATAAAACAACAGTAACACAAAGAACGTATGAATTTACACGTTCATTTTTCACTGAATTATGTCAGTACAAGTTGCAAACCATAAAAATAACTCGGGAACAGAAGGAGGTAAATTGAAACTCCTTGAGCCACAGAGCACAACATAAAAACCAGCTATAAGCTCCAGGTCAATTATTTTAATTCTACACAAGTACAAGCTAATCAAAGCCGACATGTTGTAGATAATATTTTAAGAGTGGATAAGTCTTGTATTAAGAAGATATTAAGACAATGACTCTGAACAGGTTATCACACAGGTTACATTCATCGTATGGAACACACAGTAAGTGTGTGGCAATTAAAGGCACTTCTGTGCCTCAGAAACAAATCTGCAAGGTAGTTTTTTACTGTGCTATTTGAGGTAACTGAGGTGATGTGTTTTGGCATGTTTTAAATGTCAGCTGGGCACAGTCTTTGTTCTGAATAAGTTGTTTTTTATATGGCTGCCTGTGTAAAAGATAAGCATGAACAGAAGAGAGTAATTTAAAACAAAAGCAGAAATCAGACATAGCAATGTGTGAAGGTTTCCAAAGATATATTCCTTTACCTTCAACACATTTTTACTACATACTTCTAACTTCTTCTAAAAGTCTGATGACTGAAATCTCAAAAAAGACAAAAAGAAAGTAAAAATGCCAGCAGGTAGCAGCATCATCTCCTACAGATGGACAACACAACAAAAGTCAGGCTGACTGTGGTCTGTGACTTCGGTGTTGTGTCATCCAAAAAGGCCTGACAGCCAAGGGTCACCATTCCTTTCCTAGCAATCAAAAGAGATCCAGCGAAGTTTTGCAAGTGTTGGATCGTCTCGCAGTTTATTTAAGGGCAGACAGAAAATTTTTGTACCTACAGTTGCTACAACCTACAACAGATGCAAACTTTATTTTACAGGTGGTGTTTCAGGACCTGCGTAAAATAAAGAGACTACCAGTTTCTCTGACAGAAATGCACTTAGAATTTCTTTACTGAAACAAAGGCTACTCTGCCTTCCAGATCCATCAGACATCATCACAAAGCCCATAGGATTTAAGTAAAGTTCTTTTCCAATGAAGAGAAAAGGAAAGTAAGCTAAAAATCCTTCTTTCAATTTTTTTTAGGTAGCCGACTTCACTTCAAACACCAGCATTTATCTTATTTGATCCAATCAAACAAAATCACACAGTCATATTCTTTCATTTTTATACTACCACAGGAAAGACAAGGGAATGTTTGTGAGTAAACTAAAAGTAAAGCATTCAGAATGCTATAGGACCTTGTAAAGTGCAGAATACCAGCATCAAAATCTATGCAGAAAACTAGAAATTCAGTCATGCAGTTCTTTTACCAAGTTGACCTGCCTCCTCAGCACTCACCAAGCCTTCAGAGAAATGGTGAATCTCATGTTTGTTTTAAGGGAGTAAAAGCAGCATTGATAACAAACATTTGGGGATAACAGGAAGTATATATGAAAAAGAGGACAGAAGTGCTTCTAGCATTATATATATTCAAAAACTGACTTACACTAGTGGAGATCCAGTTGGAGCTTTTGCTTGCCTTTTGCTTTTCAGAGCACGAAGCTTATCCCCTTGTGTTAAACAGTTTGTTTCATCATCATCATCACCATCACTGTACTGGATATGTGGAGGAGGCAAAGGGATAAATCAAGATTAAATATAGACACTTTGATATTTAAGAATCAGCCTTATCTTAAAGCTTAAAATGGAATTATCTCAACAGGATAAAGTCAAAGGAAATTCACTTGCATAAATACAGTTCTGTTCTTTCCAGTTTCCTGTATGTTGCTTTTGAAGCTGTAAACCATTAAGTGGTATCATGAATTACATGCATTGGAATATTGTCTACTTTTAAAGCACTGGAAACAATATATTATTAAATCTTTGCTTAGGTACAGTACAATCTTCACTAAATACAGCATTTCCCTCATTCTCTTGCCTTTTTAAAACAGCAGTACTGTCTTTTTCAAGAAACATCATCAAAAGGTATTGCAGAAGTTGCAACTACTTAGAAACGGAAATGAATAAAAAACCCCACCCTTTCACCCCTTCCCTTTAAATACACACAGTGAAAGCAACAGACAATCCAAAATGAAATCAATGTTTTTGATTGCAGAATGTGAGTACTTTTTCCTATTATTGACCTAATTACAAAAGACTAAAGCATGATGATGCTCCTACACCACCTGTGTTCTGAAATCCATTTCTCATAATTGCCATCCCTAGGTCTTCCCCCCCATGTTCTTTTAGACAAAAAGAACAGAAAAAAAATCTGATTAACAAAGTTTTAGTGTACCCCCAGGTTTTCTCAAAACCTGAGAGATTCTCAACAGTTCCAACTTTTACAAGAGCACAATATTTGGATGGTTACCAGTTCAATGTCCTTTTGGATGGTTCTCCTGTTTCTTGTGTTATTAATTGAAATATCATCTACTCCTGACAGAATTCTTGTTACAGCAATTTTATGGTTTCGTTTCAACTTTGCACGGAAAATATCCCCTTCTGTCCAAAGTTCTGCCTGTTTGCTATCATAACATGGAAAAAAAGGCCCAAAACACAACAAATTAACACTGAAGATTGTCAAGTGTACAATAGAAGAAGAAGAAGAAGAAGAAGAAGAAGAAGAAGAAAAAGAAGATGAAAAAGACATCTAGATTTATTTTTGGCAATAATTTACACTCAATCTACTTACTCCATCAGAAAATGCTGTTGTGGTCCAATCACAGAACCAGGTCTATTTATTCTGATCCAGGCAATACTTTCAGCAGCTGTCATCCGATAATGCTTCATGATATAGCAGGCAATAAGTGTGCCAGTTCGTCCAAGACCAGCTGTGTAAGATAAAAGAATGGCTTCTTTTATATATCCATCTTCATCTGGAATCTGCTGTAACTACAGACACTGTTACCTGGACAAGTAGCTACCTGCCTACTTTATCAAAACAAACCTGTTCTTACCAAATTTGGTCAAGAAAATTTACTCTTCAACCTTTTTTCATATACAAGATTACTAACACACTGTTCATATTCTTTTGAGTGAGGTAACCTTCCAAAGTCAGCAACTTTACAAATACCTGTAAGTTTAGCTATCTTTATTTACCTATCTATCTATGAATATGTATGAAGGTATGAGAATGTTTTAAGCACAGGATAAAACAGCTGGCCTTTTTTATTTTCAGAATTCTCTCAGCACCTTCTTGCAAATTAATCACACATTGCACTAAAACCAGATGTTCTTCCAGCTCCTCCTCTAATTAATCTCTTTAATTCCCAAGAAAAAGACAAATTTTGTGATAAGCAAGTCTAGGCAGTAGCTAGCACAGGGAAGTACTCCAGAGTGAGAAACCTTATTTAAAATGTTCCTCAAAACAGTTCTATTTACCTTGGGAAACATGAGAAGCAAAAGAGGACAGCTCCAGCTAAGAGGTGTCTCTCCTCATCACTTGCTGTACACCAAATCACACACCACCTTCTCTCATTTAACAAATGACTGATCAACACCACTGTAAAATTTTCTGTATAACACAACAGCCAAGACAACCACACAGCACCTTCCGTGATTTGCCCAGCTTTAGGAACAGGCTACAGCATTCTACACTTCCTCAAGAGTAAGAGCAGGCTAGACACCATTAGTATGACGTCTACCAAGGAAGAACTTAATTTGAGTTAAAGCATTTGTATCACTGATACTCAATATTCTGGCATAACAAATTAGGTGATATGCCTGAATTTATCACCTCAGTGAAGAATAAGACTTGTTTCCCCAGAGTCAAGATGATGGTTTCAACAATTCTTTTACTTTCCAGTATAAGTCTGTTAAACGCAGCAAATGGATGGCAGATCCAGGAACAAAAATACAGTTTTTGCAGGTCCAAAGCAAACAGGTTAAGAAAAGGCCCTTCTCCTTGAATTACAGCATTATCAGGTACACTAGTGATGTAAAGTTGTGGAGAAGAAATGTCTGATAGACTATTAAAGATGGTGTGGGAAGGGAAACATACTGCCTCTAGAATCACAGAAAACTGAGTAACTACACTAGCTACGTTGGGCATTCTTTTAAAATCTTTGCAGTCTAACTCTGGAGGAACGGATAGTCAGAGCATGCCCAAACTAGTATAAAGAGTTTCTGAGGGATGAAGATTTTGGTGGTTGTAGAAAAACATCCATATGTTTTGAGGAATCACCCCAAAATGCTGCACTGTTTTCAAAGGTTTATGACTTGGTATATTTAAACATGTATTTTCAGAGAGAACTTGACAGGACTTCAAATGCCTGCCCAAAGCCTCCTTTGAAAGTGCTAACACTTTCTGGCAAAAAGAGCTATTAATATTGGAAATCTCACTTTCCCCAATCTCTTTTTGGGAATGGCCGCAAAGATTTTTCTGGAACTTAACAAAATTAGAGATGAAACGCTGAACAGAACCACAGAAATAATCTGAAAGGAAAAGTTGCAGTTTGGCAGAGATGTGAATAACTACATATAGCAGAATTATACTGTAAAATACCTCAGGAATTGTAATTATAAACATCACTTGTAATATAAACTGGCTTTTACATCATACCTTTGCAATGAACGGCTATTACACCTTCAGCATTTTCACAAATATTTAGAAATGTTTTAACTATAGTATCACTAGGTGTGCTTCCATCAGCAAAGAAGAGATCAAAATGCTCAAATCCAGCATCTGTAAATCGTTTGGCATCATACAGTTTTTTGTTAAGTCGTATTATAGTGGTGACCTTATGTTGCTTGAAGTAAGGGAAATAAACCTCTGGAGCATGGTGGGGATAGCCTATTTGAGAACAGAAGATGAAAAAACAGAGAGTAGGGCTTAAACTGAAGAAATAAAAAAAGACTAAAAACAAAATATAAAACCTCTTTCAAAACAGAGACAACATAAAGAAACAAACTAACTAAAAATGGAATTTTAAACAATCACCTCGGTCAGATACAATTAAACCAAGCATTAAAATTTTACTGCCAGAGTTCTTATAAAAGGAAAAGAGCCAAGGAAAAAACACACTGTTTGAGGAACAATTTTTAAAGCTTGTTCTTACTGGTAACAATCAACTACGAAAGCAGTGGGCTTGTGTTCCCCACCTCCTTTTTTAAGCATACCATTTTCAATTTTACTTCTTGAATGAGGTCCACTGAAGGCAATGAATTTGTTTGGTATTATCCAGTTAAAATCTCCATTTTCTGCTCTCTGTCAAGAGAAAATGCTTGGTTTATCATTATCCCTGTATTTTCAGGCTTTTCCTTATTGTTTCAAAATACATGCTAGGTAGAACTGACGTATAATTTTTGTCAAAGGAAGTTGTGTAAGTTGCCTTTCTTTTTCATCATGAGGATGACAGATGCTCTCAGCCTCACGTTTCTCCCCTGTGTTCCTGTCTTTCTAAATCAGAGTTTCAGAACAATGTAACTGATGCCCTTCAGATGAAGGGCAACTTCCAATTTTGTATTTTTTATAGGTTTCTAAATTATGACCTTGGTCTTACCTCTGTTCACAAATTAAATAATGATTTTTTAAGCTCAAGGAGCATTTCATTATCTCTTTACAGACACCTGGCAGCTTTGCGTTTCTGAGACTGCATACAGTCCAGAGTTGAAGTCCTTCATTGTTGCAATAATTTCCTATGTTCCAAAGTAAATTTTATGTGTTTGGAGTTTCCCAGCCCTGTTTCCTTCTTTACTTCAAAGAGTGTTATTACATTTTTGCTGTGTGCTCCAAAATACATACTTTGATTGTTCTCTAGCATTCAGTTAGACTTAAGCTTATATGCCCTTTAGTTTTTCATCAAGATTGCTCAAGAATATCCCGGATTTTAATAATAATGAAGACCCCCATTTATTTCCATTTTGGTTTCTGCTTTCCCCCATGTTTGAGCATAATTATGCTTAAATCTGAATTTTAGTATTCTCTCTCTGACCACGAATCTTTATTTAACTATCATAGCTTAGAGACAAAACAGAAATGGAACTTCATACTACAAAAGAATAGCACAAATTATAAGCAGTCGTTTTAGCATTAGTAACAGCAAACAAATCAAAAGATTGATACTGAACACTTACTTCATAATGCTCATATTCATTTACATCAAACGTACTAAAATCCAGGAAACCATACTGCAAAGCCTAAAATTCAGAACACAGCTCTTAACAAAGACGCCTCTTCAATGAGGACAGTTCATCATTCTTTTTGGTTACATAAAGTCCTTTAATATACACTCTTCTTTCTTCACATATATTAAGAAATACAGATAAACTCAGTCTTGCTTCAAAACAAGTTTGTAAATTTCAATATAAGTGAAGTTAGATGAGTAAATCAACTTTTTTCGTTTTCAAATCGCTACAAAAATCCTAGACTACTGAAGCATTTAGTCTTTTCATTATTGCTAGGTGCGCAAAATAAAAAGAAAAATAACCAGCAAAAATATCTATTTTGAAGCTATGAGTAGATTCTAAAGACTGTATTCATGGACTGGAAATATTTTTTGTGCATAAATGCTATTTGCTAGTATTTTCACTGATTTCAAATTGTTTGCAGTCATAAAGTCCTAAGGAGATATTACTGTGAATCCTTGATGTCCCATAATCAGCCACAACCATAACAATTAACATTGTATAAAAATGTAAACATTTGGGTAACTAATAGTTTATCTACTTGTTAAAACAGGAAGCACACACACAGTTAAATCCTGTATCTCCAGATATTAAAAATACCACATTTTAATTTTTTCTTTTACTACATCATCTTTTGTAGCTTTCCTTGCTGTTCACCACAAGTAGCCAAAAAAGCTGAAAAATCACCATCAAGAAGCTGACTTAACCAGGTAAAACATCAGTATTTGGTAAAGATACCCATAATATAAAAGACAATAGTATGGTGAAGCGCTGCAGAACTCCCCATTTCACTACAAAGACAGACTAAAAAGAATGTGTTTTGATTCCCCTATCCTTCAGTGCTGTATTATTTCACCACTTTATTGCTACAAAAACTAGATTATGACAATTCATAGTTACAAAAAGAAGCACCTACCTCCTAATATTTGTTCTATTCCTATTACTAAAGCAAAACTTGAAATCATTAGCATGTGCTGCAAATGCCTAATATTTCAAACCCACTTAAAACCACTTTCAAAGGCTATGTTCAGCCTAATACATAACACCAGGGGGCATGTAATACACTTAACACACAACTCTTAGGATTAGAGGTGAATTATTGTCCTGAAAGATTACGTAAGTAAAACTCAAAATTCCCTCTTTAATGTCTTCACTTGTTGATTATATAAGGTATTGGCTGACTTCTATGGATACTGTGTACACTTTTGTTACAATGCATGATGCATAGTAAACCAGGCAACAATCAGCAAATCCGCTACTTTCCAGCTCTAATTTGGTCCTAGCTGCTTAAGCCTTCTTCTTCTGATGGGCAACATTTAGCTAATTTTTTGAAATGTGAAAAATATTAGTTTACTGACCTTGCTTATTGCATGAAAACAGTCCAATAATGTCAGATGAAAACTGCAAGTACCAAAGGAAGCATCCCTACAAGATATGATGATCAAAACAGTAATTACTGCATTTTAATCTAAGTGGAAGCAATTGAAGATACTTCTCTAGAACACCTTTTAGAAACTACTTCAAGATGATGATTATTATACTGAAATAATTATGTCAAATTATTACTTCATTTCCTGTATCTTGACTCTTACAAGAATAACAAAACATAAAATAAGTTATGTTAACAGATACAACAGTAAGATTACACCAGCTACAGTTTTGGTAAAGCTGAAATGTTCAATTTCTGACATGGACTATTAGGATAAACATTTGAGTAAATATAATAAAATATTTTCCTTAAGATGTGCTAATAGTTCATGCTTAAGAGGAGAAACTGGTTTCATTAAAACTACTCCTTTCAATTACAAGTTTTTTAATTCTGTTGATTCAAGAATTGCATGTTCTTAGTATGTGACCATTATCAAATTTCATAAGCACCACAGAGTAAGCTTGCTACAGGAATACTACAGTCAAGTAAATAAATAAATTAAACTGAATCTACATCAGAGAATATTATGTCTTGGCAGAACACCTTGAGACCGTGCAGCCCTTATCAGCAGAGAATCGCTACTGTTTGTAATAAAACCTATCATGTTCATTTTTCAACTGAGAGAAGGAAGAACTTTTGAAGAACCTGGATGGCTGTCCCCAGTGATTTTTTCTATCATTTCCTTCCTTATGAATCAGTGTGAAAAAAGGCAGAAATTAGCAGGAGACAGAAATAATAGAACCTTATTCAAGTAAAAGAAAGGATGCATAAAGGTGACACTGTAGTAGTGAGTGTCTCTTAGACCACCCGATGAGAAACAATAAATGGATAAAGCCTTCTACAGACAGACAGAAGCAGCCTCACGTTCTCAGACCATGGTCCTCCCAGGGAACTGCAACCACTGATATCTGCTGGAGGGATAGCACAGAAGGGCACAGGCAATGCAGAAAGTTCCTGGGATGCACTGATGACAATTCCCCACTGGTCAAATATGTGCAGCAATCTGCAAATACTGTCTTGTGCACAAAGAATGCTATGAAGTATTGCAAGCCCTCTCTGGTGAATGACATATATTTTGATATGTTTAATTATCAGCTACTGGCACAAAATCAGACTGCCAAGTGAGAGGCAATGTAGACCAAAAAGCTCAACGAGTGGATACAAAACAGTGTGGCTCCTTCACCTTCTGCTGGTACCCTTCAGAACCAGCTGGTAACACCTCTGATTCACTGAGTACCTGAAGTTCAGAGAGTGAGTGCATCCCAAGGCAAAACTTCAACACAAAAAAACCCCAAAAACCCAAAACCCAACCAACCAACCAACCAACCAACACCAAAACCAAAACCAAACCAAAACCCAAACAAGCAAATCCAAAAAACAACCAAAAATGACCCACAAAAAGCAACCAAAACAATCACCCCAAAACCCAAAACAAAACAAAAAACCCCTAGAAGACCAACACAGCAAAAATTAGTACTGAAAAATGCTACATTTTTCTTCAAAATAGCAAGGCATAGAAAGTTTTATCAACTTGTTATTTACCTGAAAGGAAGATATGAAACACTTCCTGACATTATAAGCCTGTACACGTCGTCTGGGGATTCTCTCAGGTATATTATCTATTTTTGGAAAAAGACAGAAAAGGAGAAAGATTTTTTTAAGACACCCTTTTATAATTTCAAGTCACTTGTTTAGTACAGAAGGCATAATTAATTATCACAGAATGCAAAAGCACTGGAAAAGAGTGGCACCAAGAGCAAATGTTAGCAAGGGTGCAACAATAAAACTAACGAACAATAAAAAATCTTGTAAATCTAAAGAAATGCATATTTTAAAACAAACTTCATAGATTTGTGCAGGAGTTGTTCAACTATAGGCTACAGTGAGAAGGCTCCTGTTCATCTGGATTCTTACATTTCTACTAAAACTCTCCTTGACCAGTTTGAAGGTTTTTTTTTAATTAAGCTTTTAAGATGTAAATCAAAACATAAAAACCCACAGAGATATCAGCAAAGCTATGAATTATCTGGTACACAAGCTGTCGGCACACTCAGCAGACAAGGCTAAAACAGTTATTTATGTATGTTTTGATCTTCCTACATCAGAACATTTGCATTAATCCAAATTCTGTACTTCCTCCTTTGTACCGCTGAACAATATCCAGTAACTAAATCCAGATGCCATAAACTAAGAGAAAACAAAAAGAAAGAAATAAAAAAATAAAAGGAAATCTGTAGCTTCAGAAGCAAAATAATAAGAACAGAACGAATCGAACTTTCTACTGTCAAGAACACTCAGAAAGGAATTCACAAAGGACCAACTTACAAGAAATTTCCGTATGGTCTTCCATCACAACATGTCTGATCCCACTTGGGTAGCCTTTAACACTAAGGTCTCCTTAAAGAATACCTAAAACTCCTCGTTTTTTGCATATCTCTTCTTCAAATACCATCAAACACCATCCCCAGCATGGCCAGGAGGTAACAACTGTTAATAACAAGCTGTCATTAACAGGTCAATATTCAGTAATTTCAGGTTAATACCTTTTCTTTGAAATTGCTTTAACACTCTACAGAAAGTTGCGGTTTCTTCACTAATATTCAGTAAAATTATTTATTTATTTTATCCTAACAACATTTTCCCTTAGAGTTATTTGAAATTAAAAATCCCCATGAGTATTAATTAAACATCTCCCAAAAATCAAGGCATGGCATATTTACTTTCTGTCGCTTTGGACATTTTTTCTTTTAAAAGTTGGCATTGCCTTTCAAATTTCTTTGATGCTGCTGCAAAGCCAGTTTGAACAAATGGCTAAACATACCTTAAATGTCCTCTCTCCACACACACAGAAAACAAGAGTTAGAACAGATGTTGCTAAAAAAATCCATCAAACTGACCCAGCTTGAAACATAACCTAAACAGACAGCTAAAACAGACATGGCCAACAGGTGACCCCTTTGATTTTCCTGATTCAATTAGTGTGTTAAGTATTTTCTGAGCATTCTTCCCTTGAAACTGGCAGAAGAAAACAGAAAAAGAAATCTTTCTTGAGACATAGCTAAGTAATGAAAACTGCATGTTTTGTTTGTGTGTGCTTTCACTGGGGAGAGATAAATGACTTCTGCATTTATATTTGCAAGTATACACGCAAAATACAAAAGATACTTACAAAGCCTCCCCAAGTATCATTGAACAGCTTATCCTCTGATAGCAAAATTAATTTTCTATTCTGCAGGCATTCATTGCCTGATTTGGATGTAAAGGTTATCTTCCAAGAAATTTCAATTGTGTGCTTTGATACAGTCCTAATTTGCATCTTGCAGCACAGTGAACACATTTTGCTAGTAACCATACAAATCAAGCACTTCTTGTTTATCAGGAAGAGAGCCCTGTCCCTGAAAAACTTACAAACCCGAGACATGAAATGGAATTTGCGAACAGATAGTAATTAGACAGAGTTTGCAGCCAGAAATGAGTCACCTGAAAAAAACAGGATTACAGAATCACAAAAGCAATTAGGCTGGAAAAGATCTCTGAGATCATCCTAGTCCAACCTTTGCCTGAACACGACCATGTCAACCAGACCACGGCACTGTGTGCCACATCCAGTCTTTCCTTTGTCCACCATCTCGTCCACCATCTCCCTGGGCAGCCCATTACAATGTTTAATCAATCCTTCACCCTTCCTGTGAAGCAATTCCTCCTAATGTCCGACCGGACTTAAGTTCTATCACACTGTGTAGTATACAGAGCACTAATTGTACCACAGGCAAATAGAAATGCAACTAATACTAGCTAATTTTGTAAGCACATATAAAAGCTCAGCTGAGATATGAGAGAAATACTTGGCCTTTTTGAGCTACCATCTTCTTAAAGGAAACATGATTGAATGCAGAAGCATTTGTTTACAAGTGTAACAGCTGCAAGAGACAATTTTTTTCCTTACACTGTGTTGTATTAAAATAAGTCTAAATAATGCTGCAGTACATTGAAACATGTTAGTACTCACACACAGATCCCACATCTAAAATTACATTACCAGTGAAACTGCTAGAAACACCTTTTTAACGTAAATGCATATGTGTATGGACTTTTCTTAACACAGCTACACATGAACACTTGCCACATACAAGAACATTTAAAAACCCAATCTGATTTTGCAAAACAAAAATACAACTTGTATTGTAAAACTGAAGCAAAATATAGCATATTTACTGAAGAAGAAAACTTATTCTGAAACAAAGAGAGATCCTGCTAAACTCAGCTGTGTCACTACTACACACAAAAGACACAACAAGTGAACAGTTGCAGAGACAGCAGCTGATGAAATGGTCAGATGGTGTACTCAGTGAGAAGTGTTTGCAAAAAAATTAGGTTAGTATGAGAATAGCTGGATGAGTGCAATTGTGTAGAGTGCTTCAAAGGGGAAGAATGACATTCACACATAATGGGAAAGACCATAAACAGATAATTACTTCACAAGGAAAGTATCCTAGCAGTAACACAACACAAGAAGCTGTAATACTCAAAGTGGAGACAGTCTGTTTCTGTCACAGCATAAGGGAATACCCAGCTAGAAATCCTGGATGTAACCAAGGTTGGATGAAGGCTGAACATGGGTGGGGCCTGCTTTTAGGTTGGGGTGAACTAAGTTCCAGGTATGGAAACAGGTTAAGACTGAAGCAGCAAAACTCAGAGAAGCAACAGATGTCAAGGCAGCAGAGGCCACACATCTGCATTAGGAAATGGTCTGCACCAAAAAGAATTGCATCAGTAAAGAGACAGCCAGCATTGAAGGTCTGACATCTGTACTATGTACTTCCAGCAGCTTTTAAGCTTAACAGCTGGGTTAAGTCTGGTCCTGTGGACTGAATGCCCATTACCTGCTGGGATTGCTCCTACACTGCTCCCTGAAGTGAATCAAAATGCAGTTGAAAGATTCACTTCAAAAAATATTTCTGACACATATCTATATAAAACTAAATGCAATATTGTTTCTGACCTGGAGGATGCCAGTGAAGCCTTAAAGATGAACAATTTCATTGGAATGATGTGAGTGAACAGAGGACAAGGAAAGCAAATAAACAGGAAAGAGAAAGCAGTAGTGATCAAAGATCTACAGCAGACAGAAATGTTGAAAGAGAAAAGGACTTTCTAAAGAACCAAGCAGAACTGAAGTTTCAGAAAAGAAGAGAATGGAAATGTTGATCTGATGAATAGAGAAACAAAGATATATTTGTAAATTCATGAGGTATGTACTGGGGGGAAGGAGAGGGAATGAGAGAAGACAAACTCCAGAAATCAAAATATACAACAGCTGAAACTAATTTGTCCAGATGCTGATTACAATTTATGTTTCTGCTGTGCTAAGATGATGAAAACTTTCACAAATTAAGTTGTTTGCTTAGGTTAATGCCAGTAAAGTAACCAACAAAAATGACGATTAAAAAGGTAAAAATATTAAAACAAATTTTGAGCAATGATATTAGCTGTTATTTAGCAGAAGCAAGCATTCTCTGGGATAAATTTTATCCATTTTTGTATATACAAATGAAGAAAAGACTCTTAGAATTTTAGAATTATTTCCCAAGGGGCTCCTTTCCTGCAGTTAGGGAAATATTTTTTTAAAAAAGGTCTTATTTCAAAAAAACTTAGTCAATGCAGCATGCATCCACGAGTTCAGCTTTCAGAGTTTTCCTACAGTCATATGCAAGTGCATACAGGAGCATACATACATATCTATACACACACAAATACAAACAGAAAAAACTCTTAAAATCTTTTAGAAATCTTCTACTTAAGAACCTTTCAGGAAAATTATTACTACAAGGAATTTATATCTTTCAAGTCAAACATATAATTTTATCACAATCTGCAATCATTTGTATACAGACTCTTTAGAAATTTCCTTCTTTTATGCATACAAAATAATATCCTACTGAACTTCAAATATAGCCGGAAATTTGTTATTAGAGCTTGAACCACTAACAATGCTCTAATAATACTTTTCATTTAGGACATCTGTTTCTAATTAAGGAACTACAGGCACCTCTGTGAGTGCTCAAGAACCATCCAAGCACTGAACACTGGGAAAGGTGCACTCAAGCACTCCTCCTGCCAACATCACTGTGCAGTAAAACTGTGCAGCTGTTTTAAAGTTACATAATGAAATACAAGGGTTTACAGGACTAGGTGACCCATTCTTTCTTGATGAGCATTTAAAAATCAACCAGAGAGTAAGAGCTTTTAGCAAGCCATGTTTTTGTCTGATTCATTAGTGTTTTCAATCCAGTCTTATTTTTTAAGCAACCATTTCCTAGATTGGAGTTATAATCATTGGAATGGTATTCATAATATGATGCAAAGTATTCCTGGTGGAAAGGGAAATGAGCCTCTGGTTAAAAAAGGCATCTTAACTTTCAATACATGGCATTGCCCAGTGAAATAATAATGTTGCATATAAACAAAACATGCTTAGTAATAATAATCTATGACATAACTTGTTGCTTTTTCAGGAAAATTAAATAGGCTATTGGAATAAGCATTACTATTAAAAACTATATCAACTCAAACTGTAAACAACACTTAAAATTCATATCAAAGATAAGCTCAATACAATCATGTTTATCCACCTGTTCACCCTCAACTGAAAAAATCTACTTAAGTCTGCTACCTAAATCATACATTTTACCAACCATGCTGACTTAAAAGCCAGAAAAAAATGAGATAATTAATTTTAAACTGCTTACAAGCAAATTTTATGTGATACAAGTATGTTCCAAAAATGCCACTCACCCAAGACAGCCTGAACTGCTGTAAACAGCAAATAATTGAACCCACACATTCTGAACAAATGCAAGTAACTGCTACATGTGACCAGACTCAAACACAAGCTCATACAGTTGTTATAACTTTACAGTATTAAGTATTTTATTTCATTAAAACCTCAACTGGATATACTAGTCAGTTAGTACACTAAATTTCTAGCAATATTTCTTAGGACAAAATGTTAGATGTTGCAAAATTAAAACATAAGTTTATTAGAATAAAAAGTTTCTCGTATGGATTTGCGTTGTAGTGAAGAAATGCACATGGCCAACACTTTCTTCATTAGCAGAAACACAGTCATTAAATGGATAAATGTGACAGACAGTGAATAACGGCCTGTCTCTGGCAACTCTCTTTGTTCATCATAAACAAAAGCAAGAAACCTCCAATTACCTTTTAACAACAGAGGGAAAAGTATAAAAAATCCCTGGACTGACTGGGCTGGGCACTTCACTACTTCATGACAGGTAAGAAAGCAACCTAAGACTATAGAGTGAGGGACCTCCAAAAGAATAACCCTTCTTCTCCTATGGAGACAAGCAGTTTTGTAGGAACATGCTGGAATAGAACCTAGTACAAACAGCAGGAAAAGCTCCCTCTGTGAAGACTAATCATGATTTCCCAAATACAACTCAGAGAAGGCAGCTTTTTAGAGGACACAAACTCAGAGACAGCCAAGACTCCAGGCAGGTTCTCTTAAATGAAAGGTCAGTAGTTTGTCCATCGTGTCCCTGCCACTTGCTTGTCAAGCACGTCTCACCAAAACACAGCTGAGGGTAAACATGGTTTACCCACTCTCAATTTGAGCACAGCCACAGTTACCCATTCACCACCACCCAGCCTGGATCACTAGACAGGTTCATCTTAGGCTTAGCCAGAGATAATTCTGCAAGTATCACAGTAAGAACAGAGCAGTTCAACATCACACCAGTGGTGCCAATTGATTCTCCAACCTCCAGCTTCTACCCAGCATTAGGCCCACAACTAGGAAGGACACTAACAAATTGAAAAGGCAAAAAACCAGTACTATGGATTAGAACGGATGAAGGAAACGCTGCTTACCCTGAAGAAAGAAGGTGAGAAAATAGACAAAGTACAGAGATGAGTCCTGGAGAAGGTGACCTGAATTACAGCAGTTCATGGGGCGGTACCCTGGGAGGGTCACCCTCCAAGTACATAATTAGTGCCAGGCCTGAGAAAAAAAACACTGTTACTAAGTTAATGTAGCCAAGGGGAAAGGGGGGAGCTTGGGAATTGGGTGGATAGGGCACAGAGGGTACATTTTCTTTCGTAATATAGAAGGAGCAATGATGGTAGAAGCAGACTTTCCTCACCCACAGCCAAGTCCTGGTGAAAATCAAGAGAAGCCACTGTAGATATCAACTCAGAAGATCACTGCTGCTTTGGTAGTGTGGTAAAGGCCTGAACAGTGCAGATAGCTTTCAAGGAAAAGATTTTTCTTTAAAAGGTGAAGAACAAAAGCTTCCCCCCACCCCTTTCCTTTTTCCCCCTCCACCCGAATAAAGTGTAAACATTCAACCCCAACACACTGAATTCTGGCTACCATTTGTGTGACTGAATGTGCCCAATTTTTGCTAATCTACATAGAAGAATATTATTCCCATTATGTCTGTAAAAATGTAGAAACAAAATACAGAATTAAAATAGATGAAAGATGAACAATAAAGGGATTAAGGTCTAAATAGTTAAGATTTACTCTAAAAAATTAATATTTTGTTCTAAAACTACACATACAACAATGTATTTCTAAACTTAGTTTTTCACTCTTAAGGCCATGTTATACTGAAGAGCTTGAGTTAGGCTGTGCTGTCACATCAAAGTACACCTGGAAGGAAGCAGCAGATGCAGGAGAGGGGAAAAGAAGTATGTAGTCTGAAGAGTTCATAAACTATCTCCACTGAAGAGAAAGAAAGACAAGTTAAATGAAGGGGAATGGGGAAAACATTAAAGCACATCAACTGTGAAAAAAAGACTGCGAACAGACTTTGCTTGAAAACAAGAACACTAACAGCTGCCCTTACCACACCACAGTTAATGAAGACTTTCATAATTGCCTTAGTAGTCCAAATGAGTATATCCCCACATGATGTATATACACACATATACATTTGAACAGAAGATGATGCATGATAAATCATCCTAATATATCCCAATTCCTTTAAGCAGAAGTAATAATATTCTGTTTAAGAATACAAATTTAAGGTCAACAAGCCTGTGAAAAGACATGCTCAGAAGCTGAATGTTTATGAGGACATGGAAGTCCCAAAGGAGAACTAGTCATATACATATACATTGCTATTCTTGAAAACTTCAGAGCCTGTTATTGCTAACAAGTAACTTGTAGCACCTGCACCTACAGAGCAACTTGCACCCAAAACTGTGCTTAAGTCATCAAACACCTTTCAACACATCTAGACAAGCACTATTTTTGTGACTAAATCTTCAAAGGCCACATTCCCTTTCTACTTCCTTGCTCTTCCTTGAATGAACCAGAACTCCCCTAAAGTAATGCGTTGCTTACCTATAGAGTTCCTCAAGCTAAGGTAAACTGTTGAAATGGGAACCTAACACGAAGCTAAAAAAATAGAATGAAGTAAGAAAACACATTCAATCCATAGCAAACTTACAAATCAACCTACAGCTTACACTGTAAGATCAGAAAATAAATTATGACAATCAATTCAAGCAACAAAGAGTATTACCAACATGACACAGTCTGGTTAACTAAAACTACAGAAAAACTTTTTAAAAGATCTGACCAGTGTCTAGATGGATCATTCTTCAACAAAAAGCAAAGCACCCTGAACTAAAGAAGGTAGACACTTAAGCCTAGATATGTTTTAAATGAAGAAGTCACCAATATTTCCTTTTAATCAGGAAATATGCTTATAGACATGTTTATCAGGCATTCTGGACAGATCAGTGCTTGCCCCACAGAGAATAAGCCAATTCTCCCTGCAGAAAGCAGAAATATGGGACAAGTATGTGTGAACACTTGAGCAATGAACACTGTAATTAAGCTTGTCTCTTCATGAAAGATCATCAAAGCATGCCACAGGAAAAAAAAAAGCCTCAAGGGCATAGTTTTTGTTCCGTGATCTTTCTTCAGTGGAATCCCTCCTACAATGAAACTGTGAAGAAACTCTACCCTACTGTAAAGAAAAAGCAGTACCAAAGCCAAAATGTATTGCACTGGAAAGAAAATCAGTATCTAGTTAGAGCTAGCTCACTATGTTAGACTTGCAAATTTACAAGACAAACATGCCCACGTGCAAGGAGGCGACTGATACTCGTACTGTGCTTCACTTTGCCCTGGGCCTTTCAGGGAAACTGCAAAATATTCAGTGTGTATAATACAGTCACTTAAGCACATCTCCAAACTCTGAGAACTACTGGTGGTGTTAACCAGCCTCTTTCTGCCACATACCATGTATCTCCAACTAGTCCTACCACATGCCTTGGCTTAGGCATGGTCTTGTGCTGTACTTCAGCTGGATCTGTGTGAGCATCCTTTCTTTACTCTGCAACTCCCACTTCCTTCACTGCAGCTCTCTAAAAAAACTGCCTACTCATCTGTACAACGGCCTCCATTTTTAATTACTGTGCTTTGGGGATTGTCGTAAGCCGTACATATTAATCTCAGAGCTTTATTCAAGACTGTTGAAGCATTTACCTTCACCTGCATGTAATTATTGCAACATGGCAAGGCTACCAGGTGATTAAAAATAATATTTATTTTAGGTTTTCTGTATTCTTTTGCACAGTCAACCACAATATTTTCTTATTAGATTGTTTTGCCATCAGTTAATCTTCTGTACCAAAATTCTATTCAGAATGTCAGCTGCTGTGCTACACAATGCTACTACTACACATATTTAGAAGAAGAGTGTAGGAAAAAACAAAATCCACTTTTTTCCAAATAATGGCTGATAACTGAATCCAGTCCCCTCTTGCTTTCTGGGCCTCAATTATGATTAAGTAATTAGGAAGAAATAGTTTTCCTAAAAGCTGCAGCTGTTTTGTCAACATAATCCCTTAACTGCAAACAAATTTAGTAACTCATGTTTCCAGTTTCCATGTGGTTTAAGAATGCACAGGTCTACAGCAACATTCCTAAATGCCTATGTTTCAAATACCAAGAGTGACACATTTTGAAATTTAGTTCTCAATTTGTAGAAAGTGCTATAGAATATAGACAACAGAGAGACCCCAGGGAACAGAAAATGGACACCTGCATGATATAGAGAGGCGGCAAGGAGACTGCCTGCATCACAGAGAGTACTGTGTAGCCTTTGCAGCCAATAAATAGGAATAACCTAAGGCTACACAAACTTCAATCCCTCAAATCTCCAACATCAAAAAGTGCATTGCTTCTCACTTCATTTTATTACTCAGTAAACAAAAGAAATGGTTACAACTAAGGTGTGTTACAAGTCAAAACAGAACATGAACATGGTACATCACAGCTTTCACCCTGAAGTATTCAGCATTTTATTCCCTGACTACATTTTTGTGCACCAAATACATGCAGTCGTGATGTAAAGCCAGTCATTTTCCCCTCTGCAGCCACAGACTTGGCTTAGTACCTTTCCAGTCACCTTGTATCTTCCCATGCTTTATACAGACTCTAAGCCCATTACACATTCTCACTACTTCTCCTAGGTTAACTGAAGAGATTACCTTGTATTAGAGGAGTTGCAGAAGGAAAGGTTTATTTAAACATACACTGGCAAATGATGCACTATATTTTGTGCAAGATACTGTTTTTCTGTCTTAGAAAAGAAAAAGTGTTTGTGTGGTTGGGGAAAGGCAAAACTTCACGTAGCAATCATTTTTTTTAAATGAAAATATTAAAACTGACTATTTTTCTTCTTAAGAATAGAAATGGCAGTAGGGAGGAAAAACCCTAAAATCATACAGTTTCACTCACATACCTGCTAGACTTTAGAAACTCTCTTATTATGTGGTACATTACTATAATTACATTAGTAGGATGATTATTCAAGAGAAAAGAATTGTTTTTGTCTGCTGTTCTAAAAATTGAGTATGAAAAAATGAACACAGTCAGCAGCTGATGTAAAAATTTAAATACTTACTGCGTAGGAGCCTATGAGGAATGCGGCGTTTGCTTGCTTTTTCTGATCAAAGCCAGTATAATGAATTATTTTCTTCCTTATCAAGGAAAATGACTGTATCAAGAAATGAACATGATTATGATTTTGCATTTTAGACCTCTTACACCTTATTTCATAAAATCAGAGGAATGCAAGAGTTTGTTTACCTCCTTTCATCCAGCTATAGTCAGAGAACCAAAAATACTTTAGAGTAGCTCCTCGGAAGCTTTGAAAAACTGCATTGCATCCCTACCTAGATTTTTCCAGTATTTTTCCCAGTATTCAGCCTAAATAATTTTTTATACAAACTAATGAAATCTTTTCTTTTTCTTCTTAAATGTATTTGTACTTTTAGCTAGCATTTTTGACTTAAAGCCTTATGTAACAGATAGCCATTTATAAGAATAGAAAGTGGCATTCTCAAAAGCATCACAGGTATATTAAAGTTGCAGAAATTTTTAAAACAGAGTTTACACCTTTTCATTCATTTTTCAAACCCAAATGTACATAAAACCACTAATATTTGTTTCTAAGGATCAGAACCATGGTTAGATTAAAATATTTTAAAATATTTCTAAACTTTATCATAAATATTTTAAAGTGTCATCTTGGCTTGGCATACAGTTTATTTATCTAAGAAAGTGGGTGGAATGGCATTTTCAATAGAAAGGACACATACATGTATGGTGGCAGTTATCCCCTAACTGGCCCTTGAAATAAATTCTGATCTGCTTGAAACTGCACACTTTGATCAACGGCTAAGCAGTCACAAAATATCATCTTATGCATTTAAATAGCAATGTTACTTGTTCAAGATACCAGATTCAATGCATTCCAGACTAATGAACCCCAGATCAGTAGCAGAAACATGTTCTCAGAAATCCTAACATGTCTGTCCAATGTCAAACATAAGACATAGAAAGGGACTAGAACACAAATTTGTGTTGCTTCAGAGCATCCAGTACATAAAAATCAGAGAATCTCATCTCTGGCAAGCAACAGTCACCTGGGTGGGAGTTTACCACCTCCCAGCCTGGACCACTAAACAGGTTTATCTCAGGCTTAGCCAGAGACAATTCTGCTAGTGACCCAGTAAGAACAGAGCAGCAACATCACACCCATGGGTGCCAATTGCTTCTTCAACCTAGAGAATAATAAAGCAACTCTCAGCTACGCAAACTAGTATCTGTGACAGACAACAATGAATTAAAAAAAATACACCCGTAGTCTATCATGTACTATATATTTGCCACTTTTCACAGTTCAGTGGCACTTTAATTATCTAAGCAGTTTTGAAGAGGCAAACCGTGATTGACATTAATGAAAATAAACTTTTTTATCTGCCAAACAGGTTTTATACTCCGACATCTACTAAAGGTCAACTAACTTGTAGCCAGTTGCATTAATTAGTTTAAGAAATCCAATTTAAAGACACTACGCTCTATCAAGAGCCCAATCCCAAAAATTACTGAACTCCTGGAAGACAAAATAATCTGCAGTATGTGCAGAGCAGCTTCCGTCAGGCCAATGCTATCAATGCTACTAAAGATCAAATGTTCATTACTGAAGAATGTCAGCATCAGAAGAGAAGACCAAATTTCAAATAAAAACATACCACTGGACCCTCGAACTCACTCAAAAGTACTGAGTTGTCAATAAGATAGAATTCCAGGAAAGAAGCTTTTCCTACAGAAGAGGCTGCATTCATTTAGTAACTGATCTTCCTGAAGCTTAAAAATAGTTACTGCCACAGTTGTGCATCTTCTGGTTCTTAAAAGTAAGTGTGTTTTCCGTCCTGATCCTCCTCCTCCCTAAATTAATCTCACTAAAATCTAGCATTCATATTCAGAATGCAGCTGGGTTAGGAAAACAGAAAAGCACCTGAACAATAACAACAAAAGAAATTTTGGCCTATTTGTTTTAGTTATTTTTAAAAGCCAGTAACATTAGCTGTTGAATAAAAAACCCAAGCGTTACCTTTAATTTCCTATTTAGCTTGCAGCAGTATCTGTAGATCATTGCCAGATTGAGTGGTCCAAAGTCTGCGTAGAAGCTGTTAGAAGAAAGGGGGAAAATTGTACATGACCCCTGTAAATGCTTTTTTCTTTTAATAAGATGCACAAAGCAAGGAGTAATAACATACATGTGATATACCTACATCATTCTAAAAACAAGCATGCTTCTTTACATAAACACATACTCTTTTGTTGGAGGAAAGGTTTTGTCATCTTTAAACGTGGACTATAATTTTTTTGTTTTCCACATAGCACAATTCAAAACTAATACCCCAGGTCTTAAGAACTATTTCTCACTACTGTATCATTCTGTGAAAAGTTTTTAAACTCTATTTTAAGAGGAACTCATAAGCTTTACTTTAAAAGGAAGGAATTCATAGTGCTAGAGAAAAGGGAACACAGAGAATAAAGATTGATTAGTGCATTAAAAAACAGCAAGCATGCCCTTGATCAAAACCACTTTGAAGAATTAGCAACATTCCACATCATGTAAAAGGCAAACACTGTTCACTACAGGGGAAATAATATATCCATTGTCAGCTCATAAAGGCTTGAATTGACTTTGCCATTTTCTCCTCTGATTCTAGGAAGTTCAGACATTCCACTCAATATATGAGGAACCAAAGACATCCCTTTTAGTCTGGCAGTTCAATGTGCATTTCTGAATCTATATGGCTGCATCATGTTCCTGTGTCTTCTAACAGGAACGGGTACAATGAAAGCTCCTGCTTTGAAAATGTTTTTAAGAAATCCTGATGGGAAAGCAAGAAATCCTTCTAAGGCCTATAAATCATCATGGCATGTAAGTCTAAGAAGACCAAACTCATGTAATTTATTCTCCAATGAGACTGATTCTTCACTGCTGTTGCTCTGACTAATTTATTTCTTAAAAAACTAAGTCAGTACTTACTTCTCATACACAAGTTCATCATCTATGCAGAAATAATGGGTACTTGCAGCTCCATTCTTTGGTTTTTGGCACAGAATTGCAAAATAAAGGCGATCTGAAATGCAAGAAAGTTGGAAGCTTCTGTAAACACCATGCTTTTCTGCTGAAGTTCTGAAATATTACTTGTCAATGGGACAACTTTAAATGGTTTAGAATTAAGAAAATCTTCTTTTGAGTATTAAATTAGATATTATTATTTCTCCAGTGTTAAACAAGGCACACAAAGATTGAGGCGTTTTGCTCAGCAGCATTTCCATAACCCGCAGCTCTATAGTGTTCTTTTCCAAAGTGCTCCTTGTTTGATGACTTCGCAAAATAGCAGGAGCCTGCCTTGCACCCACACACGCAGCAGACACCTCCTCTGGCAGGTGGTTGCACTTCAAATACCAATGCACGCACCCCGCCCCCCCAAACTAAACCACAAATCCCTCTGCACCTCTGAGCACCTACGTTAAACTAAATGATGAAGCACACTCACACCAAACACAGGCACTTCTTTCTGTAAAGCCCTGATTTTGACAGTAGTGCCATGCAATTAAAGCCTGCAGATAACAGAATCGGGAGGAATGCAACCGGGCAGCCCATGCTGCCCACGGGAGCACCAGTCAAGCCTCCACCTGAATTGCCATCCCCACCCCAACTGTTCCTTCAAAGCCTGTGTGCCTGCAGGTGGGAGGTATTTTGTACTTGTCCTGGCTTCCTTTGTTAAGCTGAGGGGAAAAAAATACCAGCAGTATTCACATAGATATAAATTACTTTTATGGCCAGGGAAGCTGAAGCCCCAGTGAACTTTAAACACTGACTGTGCTCCTGCTATAAATTGCTGTGCTTGTGGTAATTGGTCAATAAAAATTGAGGCTTGCAGCACCACCGCAATGCTTGTCTTCCTCCTGCTGAGAAAATATCATCATAAAATATTTGGATTAAAATTCAGACCTAAAAGGAAAGCCCTTTTTTTTTTTTTTTTGGCAAATTAGTTCCCTAGAACAGATATTGAAGTATCAAAACAGATCATGTGCATGTATTATTTCAAAACATGATTTGTGATGAGGAAAAATGGTATGTCAGTTTTTAGACAGTGGGGGGTGGAGAAATCACTTTAAGCTTCAAAACATCACCCATGACCAGCACTTAGAAGCCCTTTTCAAGATACATTACTTGTATCTTGAAAATACATGTCAAAGTATGCCATTAAAGGAGTTACCATATCTATATTTCAAGAGTCACATGTTCAGTGCTCACCTACATACACTGATATCTCAAAGGGTGAAGGCAGATAAGTTTGCCAAAAAGTGTAGGTTTTCTTAATGCTTTCTTCAGCAGAACAGCAGCCTGATACGAGTGGTTTGGCTTAAACATTTACAGGTCAGGAGCAACAGTGGGATGTACAGTACCTCCTAAGCAAGTCAGGCACCTACTTCCTTACTCTCTAGCAGAAGCAAGGCACCCAACTTGTTCATTTAATTTCTAATAGTCCCATCCTGTAAGCAGAGCAGCTGCAGTACCAGCTGGGAAGCACATTACCTGCTTCTGTACCTCCAAGCATTTACCAAATCATTACTTGAAAACAAGCCAAAGGATAAAATTTAGAGAAATGTGTGCATTTTTAACAAGCGACTAAAATGGCCCACAACGGGAATTACGTGTAGAGATGCAAGGGCACTGATACTCCAGCTGGGTGCAAAATCCTCTATGGTAAAAACTGCTCCATAGAGAAGCAGTCCAGGGGAGTGGACTTTTGGGGGTGGTTCCCCATCACAGTGTTAATCACTGAGCTGTACCAAGGTGGATTTGCATGAATTGGAAACTGTAACAGGTATCCCTGGGCAATACTAAAACAAAGAAGATAGAAAAAAGAAGAAAAAAAAAGAAAACAAAGAGAGTAAAAGGAAGAAAAAAAGAAAAAAGAAAAATAGGAAAAAGGAGGCATGAAAAAAAGAAGATGGAAAGGAAAAATGAAAAGAAGAAAAGGTAAAAAGCTGCTTTGCTGACTTCCCTTTGCTTTGAGAATGAGAGATAACATGTGCAGGAGCACTGAGGGCAAGGGAGGAAGTAAAAAGGAGAACTGAGAGGATGTGATATCTAGGGATTGTGTTTAAACTGGCATTGCTAGATTGAACACATGTCACTGCAACCCGAAGCTATAATTTCACACCACTTCTAAATTGATTTAATGGCTAGCTGCCACCAGGTTCCTTAGAAGGAAAAATTTTCTCAGTTAGGTCACTGAACCAGCCTGCTGGGGGTTAACAGGAGGAACATGCAGCCAAAATTTTTCCCTCCATGGCATCTGTCCTTAAGTCCCAGCCTAATTATTGACTAGACTGAGCTCTCCCTCTTTATTGTATAAAAACAATAACCGCATCAAAGTCTGGGAAGAATGGCTGTAGTACCTTGAGTACCCTGAGTACTCAAACACTACCGTTTTGCACACCAGCTTCTTCACAGAAACTTTAGAACATTTTTGAAAATATAAAAGTACTTTGCAAAGAGCAATCCAAAATCTTCAAATACAAAAGAAGGACAAAAATGAAAGTAAATATAATTTGCACAGGTCAAAGATCTAAAATAATTTAGCATTGTGCTCCAAAACAGGATTTGGAATGAAAGAATCACTTGCATCCTCAGTGTTCGTACTTTTACTGAAAGGCTTCTGCAGCTTGCAAAAACGTCCAGCAAAAATAAGAATTCCTATCTTGAGCAAGCAGTGTGTATGTGGCCTTTTGAATTGCTCCCAGCAATGGTTCTGTTCTGGTATCTCTGAACTGTGTTCACTGTTGTTATTCCTAAAACACCTGAAAGAAACTTGAGTTTAATGAGTTTACAGAAGTACCTCACAATAAGAGCAGTGTGTGTCAAATGCCAATATCCTGACAAGCTGTCCATTCCCGTGCACTGCTAACAATTACTCCCTATTATGTAAACAGCAGGCTCCATCTTTTTAACACGTTTCCTATGGGGAGGTTTTAGAATGAAGAAATTTCCTGTAAATGTATTTACCTTTCTACTGATTTACCAGTCCAACATCTGATAAATGCTGTATTACTCACTACATTTGTTTTTACCTGTTTTTTCCAAGTTCTATTTAGTCAAAGATTAGTGTGTTGGTTTTTTAAACAGACATTAAGAGAAAGGAGAATTCCTTCATTAAGGATCTGACTGCAGGACTGAGAGTTTATACATAAACTACACTCAAAACGGATTATTTGATTTTACTAAGATTCCACAAAGGTCTGGACTGCCAGGAGCAAGGCTTCCCTTTCATTATCTTCATGTTTCCTTTGCTAATTTTAGTTTTTTCGTATTTGCACTTGAGCACTTCCTAATTCCTGCAAATTTCTGATAAAAAATCATCCTAAAACTATCAAACGAGAGCAGACCTTTCTAATTATCTCTCAGAAGAGCGACAGAGTAGGGCTTACTGCCTTACAGGCTGCTTCTGCTCTGCAATTAGGAGATACGGCTGCAGCATGTTAGATATACTTCAAATACACTTAACTTTGTCAGCCTTATATAACAAACAGTTAAAATACATAAGGATGAATGTTACTGCAGGCAATTAATTTGAGTAAGCACCCAGCGTACAACAAAATGAGCCTACATACCACTAACTGGGGCGTAGGTTACCACAGCTGTGTTACTGCTGGTACCTCAACTAGTGGGACTAAAGCTAGCACAGGCATGACTGCCTGAGCTGATTGCAGTGTATACAGAAGGAAAAGCACTCTGCTTGTTTATCAGAGCCACAGTGCTCTGTGGAAAAAGATCTGTAGAAAATTGAGAGCTACCACTTCAAAATCACATAAATGTGAATTTAGAGATGAAAAAATAATCTTCCTTTACTCTCAACAAGCCTGATGCGTCTCAGGTTGTGCTGCACGGGAACATAAAAGAAACTTCATTAATTCAAGAATTACAGTTGGACTTGATGATCTTAAGAGGCTTCTTCCAACCTAAGCGATTCTATGACTTTAACTGACAACTAAATAGTAAACAGGCACTAGTTGCAGGACAAGTTTGCGTACCAAATGATCAGCAAACATTACTTAATACAAAAATTCTATAGGTTCTATTGTTAATTAGATGCCTTAGATGAGAAACTCAGAGACTGACAGTACAACAAACCCCAGCTAGTCTATTTTGAATCACCAGGAATGTAACCAAAGAGTTTTTACTAAGAGGAGTGTGTTTCTAAATTCAGAGTTGGTATATGGAATTTTGTTGTGTTTGACTTAAAAAACGCCAAAATATTTGAAAGACATAAGAGAAAACATAAAAGGCAAATTCTGTTGCAATGTTAAGGCAAAAAGCAGAATTGTTTAAGATTTTCTTTTTAGTCTTTCTGTCCTTGAAAAAAATTATTCCGTCATCCCTATGCTATTTCAAATTTGACTAATGATAGAGTTGGCAATTGGAACAACAGCCTGGACTCTGAAAATGAAAGTACACTAAAAAGATAAAGGAACTTTTTTTTAAAACAAAAAAACTATTAAAGAATTATTTTCAGTGTCATGTCATGTCTGTTACTTCACTTACATGGAGTGTTTCCACTCTGCTGCTCTTGACTGATACACAAGACAATGTTCATGCACTTTCAGTGCTGGCTTAGACACTAAAAGACTTAAACATACATTTAAAACCTTAACTCTGGAAAAGACACTCAAATAAGTAAGGTCATATTGATAAAAGAGTAAACAATTTTTGTACTGAGATAGCTGCATAATAAAAACTAATTGAAAGTGTTGACAGTCAAAATACTGGAAGCTTAATGATACTTATTAGAAGTGTCCTTAGCATTCTAGAAAAATAGTTTTCTATTGGGTACACAAAGTATATAATGACAAGCCAGCCCTCCTGGAAAAAGACAACTCAATGGTTTGAAAAAAAAAAACCCAAACTGCAATACAAAACAAAAAAAAAACCCACATATCAATGAATACATTAAAATGAATATTTAATTATCAACTCCAACTGACAGTATAAGCAAAATGATTCTCAATGAAGGAAAAAAAAAGGTATGTACACTGTAGCTCAGAGCACCCTGTAAGAGGTTAGTTTCATACTGTAAACAAAGTGGATATATATTCAACAGGAAGAACAATAAAATGTCAAGAAATTACCCATGACATTATATCACTTAAAATTTAATTCCATGCATAGTTATTGTAGTTATTTCATTTTAGAATTAACTACTCAAAATAGCTGAGAGTGAAACCTACACCTTTTGCCTGAGGTTTATGCATTATAATTCCACCTCTTTAAAATGTTTTTTATAAAATCAGAGCAATGAGAAAGAAAAGCAGCCAAGGAAAGGAAATGAACAGTTTTCAAGCATCTCACAGACCATAGCTACATTTTATTTAGATCATATAAATTACTTCTCTCAGAGATCAGAAGGATATGGGAATATGCTTCTAATAAACAGAAGAAATGCATTCAGTACCAGCAAATTGAATTCATACCAGCAAGCCTCACGCACTAGTTGACAAAGAGAAAATGATAAAGCATATCATGCAGCTTAACAGACCAAAATAAATAACTTTTTAAAAGAATAGCTTTCCTGAACTAGTCTTAATAGTAAACAAGAATATTTAGATAGTTCTAATTAACAGCTATTCTGACATATGGCTGATGCATGCATACAATTAATTACAAAATAAAGAAATGCAATGATTACTGTAAGTACTTTGGGTATAAAATTCCTAGAATGGATTTGAAACTTTGCTGTTTATGAATGCAACATCACACAAGAAAGGATCCATAAATCTTTGCAGCAACTAGGGTTTATGTTCTGCTTCTGTCTTTTGCAAAGATGAAAATAAGGGTAGCCTCCAATGTTCTTAATAAGTTTGGCACTGTTTCTGTAAGCAAATAAGCTAACACAGTTCTCTCAGCCTTTACAGTGGTTCAAATATCCACCAGTCCACTTCTAAGAGTAAGACCTTATACCTAGTCTTCAGTCCACAACTTGTAATTATCTTCTCAGAACTGCATTATGAGAAGACAGAACTGACATTTCAAACCTTTAAACTTTAAAACAGCTGAATAAAAAAGTAAGCCTGTTAGCTTATTCTTTTAAGATTTCTCTTTAAAAGGAACAAGTATGACATAGCAGCAAACTAAAAATTGGACTATAATTTGAATAGAACTAAAAATTGGAAAAGAAAAAGCAGCCACTGTCACAGCAAGAGCGAGACAAAATGAAGCATTGTTAAATATAATAATCTAGTGCACTTCACTCAAATTTACAATTTAGGTACTGCTGCACATGGTGAAATCCCAGTGAAAAAACACAGGTCAAAGCCTAGGTGCCCTACTGAATTTAAATGGATGAACACTTCTTTAAAGGAGACAATATAGTAATTTAATGGGCCTGTTGATGCCAGACACACATTACCAGATCCAAGCAACAGCTTCATCAGAATGATTAGACAGATCTGTTTGCTGGAGATGTGAGCTGGACAGGGCTGCGTGGTAATCCAGGTAGTGAAATCACTTTGATATCAAAAAGTCATTATCTGTCACAAGGGGTTTCCACAACTGACCTTAAAACCATACTATCATCATGTCCTATATAAACATTTGCTGCTACAGAAACAACATACATATGGAGTTACTGGAGCCTTAAGAGTTCTGTAGATAAGTACACCATTATGTTTCCCCACGTAGATTAGACCTAAAATGCTGAATTTTTGGCTGGAATATTTAGGATTTTACTCCCTGACAGCATTAAAGCTTTTTAAAAAGAAGAATCTGGTAAGCTCTGGCAGTCTACGTTTTTTCTACGTTGCTATGCCAAATTTTCAAAACAAAATCTTACCGTTTCCTAAACATACCGTTATCTAGGAGACACACTAGTTAATATACGGAACCACGTTTCTTGGCACAGAAATAAAAGGTGCCTTTTCTGAATGTTTGCTCTTTGTATTTTTGCTTGCTCTGTCCACAGATCTTTCCCATGCCCTTCACAGAGATATGCTGGGAGGTTTATTTATTGCTTTTTATGGGAAGTTCTAAATACACCACAATTCCGAGATTGTGACATATGACTTAAAAAGTAATTTTTGTTGTTGTTGTTGCCTTTTGGCAAACTAAACTCAAGGCCACCTTTCAGCTGGGGAACTCAAACCTAAACACAGAATTTTCTGGCCGTGATCCAACAGGCTTCTTAAAAGAGGCAGACTCCTGTGCCAAAACAAAGCGCGGCTCCGAGCCTGGAGTCACGAAAAGCAGGGACGGCAGTGAGCAATTCTGCCTGCACAAGCTGTTGGCACTTGCGTGTCAAGAAGAAGTGCGACGTTTGCCTATTATTTTACCCATTAGCTGGCAAGCAGAATATTACGGCATCAGGAGAAACAAATATACACATATATACATATATATATATATATATACATATACATATATATATATATATACATATACATATATATATACATATACATATACATATATATATGCATGCGCGCGTGTGTGTGTATATATATATTCTCCCAATACGTGGACAAATATGCTACTTTTTGTCCGCCCCACAACGTGTTGAACGGACAGAAACGCCTTTAACGTTGTTTTCCGTTTGCTCCCTCCAGCAGGCAGAAAACGCCAGCACGAGGCAATCGGTGCTCGGTGCGGCTCGGGCTACCGGGACACCGGCAGGATGAGTTATCCCGCTGGAAGGGCGCTGCACTTCCCAACAACACTTCGCAGAGTGACACACCAGAACTCCGGGCTCGGGGACTGACCGAGCGCCCGGGGTCCCGCCGGGAATCGCGCCACGGGAAGTTTTCCTGCCCCGCGGCCGCGTATCCCACCTGGAGACGGGGGGCGCCCACCGCCGGCGGGACGGGACGGGACAGGACAGGACAGGACAGGACAGGACGGGACGGGACGGGACGGGACGGGACGGGAAGCGACCAGACACGGCCCCCCCCCCCCCCCCCCCCCCCCCCCCCCCGATCCTCAGGCAGATCTCCGGCCCGGCGGGGTTGCAGGCTGCCGCCGCCGCTCCGCCTCGCCCCCCGCCCCCGCGACGCCACGCTCCGCGTCCTCTTCAGCGCGGGCGGCGGCGGGCTCCGCGGCGCCGCGCCTCGGCCCAGCTCTTCCGCTTCATGGCGGAGGGCGGCCGCGGCACTACGATCCCCTCATGCCGCGGGGACCGGGCTGCCGGAGGGAGGGAAGGAGGAGGAGAGGAGGAGCCGGGCGGCGGCGAGGGGCGGAGGCGACGGCTGACGCGTCCCCGCGGACAGCGCCCCTCCCGCCGCACCTTCGCCCCCGCCCGCGGAGGCCGCCCGCCCGCGCCCCCCGGCCGCCCTGATTGGGCGCACGCTGTTGCGTCACCGGAGCGGAGCGGCGGCGGGGGGGGGGGGGGGGGGGTGACGTCACGGCGGCCGCGGTAACAGGTGGGCCGGGGCGCGCGGCGGGGCACGCGCCGCCCCCCTCCCCCTTTCGCTCTCGGGGCCGCCGCCTGTCGGGGCGCGCGCCCGGCCCGCGCTGCTGACGTGGCGCCGCCCGCTCCCGGGATGGGGCGCGCGCCCCCGGCCGCTGGCGGGCCCTGAGGGCTCCGGCGCCGCGCCCGGCCGCCCGCGCTGCGCTCCTGCTGCCCCTCCGGGCGGGGGCCTAAAGAGCGGCCCCGGGGCTTGGTGCTCTGTCAGGCCAACTGAAAACAGCCCAGTGCATGCAGGCTTCTGGCCTGAGCGTTAAACGGACTTACCTGAAAAGTTGACATAACTGTGTTTGAATCTGCCTCTTAGACACAGTGATACTTTAAAACACACGGTTATTTTAAATAGCCGTAGCACTAAACCAAGCTGGTAGGTAAAACAGCTTCTGAAAACCACTCCCTTGCTACCTCGGTCTAATTGGCCATGATGAAAGCCCTCGAGGAAGTACTCCACCATCTGCTGAGTGTGCATATTTATGGAGGAAAACCTGTCGGAAACCTACTAGTTGCCACTTTTCACTGCGTTTTAAAAAAAACCCTTTCGAAGTAACACCAGAGACCTAAAATTCTTCTGACACTTTGGAAACAAATTCTCCCAAGGATGAATGTGGCCATCATTCCAATTCATTATGAATGTGTTGTTCCAATTCATTGTCTCGCGGGGCTCTGGCAAACTCTCTGAAGCTGTGGCCAGATGCAAAAGGCAGGGACGATGCCCTGATTAGGACACTTCAGCTCTTCTGCTGAATCCTCCTCTTTCTTCCTCCCTCCTTTTGTTTGTCTGCAGTCTGTGAGTCTTTCTGAAGAAGTGATTTTGCTGGGATAATGCAGAGGTTGTGGTATGGCTTGTGTCAGTAGTGAAATGGTGAGGGTGGATGACTTCAACCTGAAGAGCTGTAAAACTACAGTTTAATTCATTCCAAGCTCTTATAATAGTCCATAATTCTTTTAGCTGTAGCTAGTTTTGTTGAATGTGCTTATTAGGACCAACAGAACTATTACCATTGTATATTGTTTTAATTCTACCAAAAGCAAAAGAAATAGGAAGGCAGCTAGAACATTTCCTTTGAAATCAAAAGCACCAAGAACAACAAAAACTGCAAAACAAAAGTGGAACGAGAATCAGTGTCCTTGGCTGTGATTATCAGGTGAATGAAGCAGAGTGGAGGCACTGCAAATAAACTGAGTATTCATCATTCATTCTCTTTGAAAATTATTGTTGTTTGTTGTGTTTGTTTCACGAACATATGACCAGTTTTCCAGCCTGCTTCTGGCTGTTGTTTAAGTAACATAAGGCAGAGAGGCATTGCAGTCCAGAGTTCCTGACATGCTGAAAAATATTGTTGAGCTGGGGGAGTGCTGGTGGGAGGAGGCAGCTCCTTATTTGTGACTGTAGGGGCAGTGGTTCATGAAAAGCAGACTTCACTCCCCTGTGAGCCTGAGCTGCTTGTCCCAGTATGAGGAAGCCTCTGGCCAGCCCTTAAATCACAGGGGTTCAGAGTCTGCATGTGACTACATTTAGCCCTGTGCGGAGTGCTGCTTAGTCAAAGAAGGGAACTGACAACAGTGTTTTTCCGTTAATAATATCCTTCTTCTAGACACATAATATCAAAGTAGGGGCGTAATGAATAAGTTGCTAGGGCATAGTATCTTTAATAGAATTACATTGTTCAGTATTGTTATGTTTCTTAAGCAAGCTTTTTATTTTTCATCAAGGAACAGTGCATTTAATTTCACATGCTCTTAATGGTGTAAAGCTTTCCAGATCTTGCTCTGGGCCTGCAAGTGACCTTAATGGATGCAGGAACAAACATCTTCACAAAATACCATTTCACAATTGCATTAAAGCTTAAAAGGGGAGAAAATTTGCAGCTGAGACAAGCGTGTATGGTAGCATTTTACAGTGAAGGTCAAAGATCAGAGACTGCAGAGAAGGATACGCTCCTCCATAAATCTTGGACAATTTTTTTTCAAATTGCTAAAAAGAAGTGTCTCCTGGATGAAAGAGGGCACATCTACTTTAATGAAAGCAATAGATGTTGAACATAAACATTTGTAGATAAATGGATAATGTGAAATATGCCAGAACTGCAAACCAGAACGCTGTTATGCTTACTTCAGTTGTCTGAGACAGAAATAGCTAGGAACAATTTATTCAGAGACCTCTTGCTCTAAAAGAAAATACATATATACAGAGAAGAACATTCTGCTGCAAATCTTTATAGAAAAACATATAATTTAGCTTACTCCAAAACAGATAATCTGATCAGATACAAATTTAAAACACACCTCTCTCTGGTCTTACAGACCCATGTTTTTGTATCACACAAAATAATTGCAGACAATACAGGATGATGTATTTAAAATATTTATTTGAAATTGTGAAATGTATTTCATAACTTCTGCCAGTGCTAGATGCAGAAGTAGGCATAAGCTTAAGGCCAGGTGTCCAAAATTGTGACTTTTCAAGGTGTATTTCAATACAAAATTGTCATACAGTGCTGGAAGCTTTGAAACAGTGCTGAGAAGTCTTGGATTGAAAGCCAGTGTTGATCTGCTGAAGGCAAGAATCTCAAGTTCTTCCTGAGCAAAATCTGATTTTTTAGTTTAGTGCACTTTGAACAATGATTTTAAAAATATATTAGCAAGATGGTTTGATGAGGCAATAATAACCTCCAGGATTTTTTGCAGTCAGTCGCAGTTGTGTTTTAGTTTTTAGTATCTTGTATTCAATGGAAGTAGTACATTTGTGTCCATCTCTAGTGTCAGGTAGTGTATTCTATGCACTGATTTTCTACATAAGGTTTCAGATGTCCCACAAACACACAGAACCGATGCTTGTTGGAATTCTCTGGAGAACTGTTCTTGTAGAGCACAAATTTTTTTTAAAAAAAGTATATATTACATCGGTATCATATGTCAATAACCTGGGGTTTGTTTGAGAAATTCACTGTTTTAACTCCTGCCAGCTGCAAAACTGTATTAATGGGAACATGATCCAGCCTGTTTTTATCAAGGTGCAAAAAATGAACTTCATTGCCTGGAATGAGAATAACATGTAAATTATTGAATAACATATTTATTTATTCAAAGACATAAGTGAATTGAAGCAGCATTCTGACTACCTATGAGTTATTGTACAAATGTGTACAGTTCTGCAGACTGCATAATATACTGCATTTTAAACAATGACAAAAGGTTTTTTAATTATGCTAAAGAAGCAAGAAACATTGAGGCACCTAACTAGTTTAAATCTGCTGTAGCATGATGTTTCCTAATAATGTGAAGACTGTCATGTTCAATTGCCCCTTCATGCTCTGTCCCTCTACTGAAACCACATTAAATGCCTCAAATCAACTGTGAAAGCAGAATTTTGGTAAATACCACCTATGTCAAGAAAACCCTCCTAACTTTGAGGCATTGTTCCATCAGCACTCCAATCAATTTCTTCAGGACTGTGATCACCTTTATACCACCTCTGTGGGAGATGGGACTACACAATGGCACTTTGCGACAGAAATCACAGTTCAACACAAGACTGTCTCCTTGGGACCCACAGGGACAGCAGGTGAAATGGCAGCAAACAGCTGAAGGAGACAGTTGTAACTTTCACACAAAACAAAGCAGCTCACCTGGGCCTATAATCAAAGCTCCTCCTTGCTGAGCAGGGTCTCCTTGAAAATCAAAAGCTGGGCCAGTCATCGCTCTCCATATACTCCTAATGCTTCCCAGAAGTGCGTTTGATTTCACATGAGGGCTCCGAACTAAACAAAACCACAAAATACTTGTTATCTAGAAATACAGAAATATATAAGAACAACAACATTGAACAGCTGTTATGACTAGTTTAGAGACTCCTGATTAGCAGTGTTTTCACAAGATACAACCTATGAGAGACAGTCTGGTGGGCAACTCGCTTTCTCTTTACATTGCAATAATATTATTTTATCAGAGCACTTTTTTTGTTTGTGAAAGTCTAAATAAGGTGAAAAAATTATTCTTACCTGATACTTTATTACCTTCACCACTTTTCATGCCAAGTATTTTATAAATTTCCCTTTGTGGATCTACATACATTTCATGTGTATACCCAGTTAAACTGCAAAAGGGCTGCAAAATACAGGCATACACACACAGACACAGAAAAAAAAGTGGTATCTGTAAGATTAAGGCAGTAACTAGTTAGGGCCTACAGACAACAGAAAAAATACTGACACCCTGCCAAATCCATGCTCCCCCCTCTTGTTTGAAAACTGTGTATTTGTTAGTTATGTTAAAGTGGAAAATTTTTTAGCCTCTAAGTTTCTATTGAAACAAAGCTTCCAGTGAAATCAAGAAAAGATGTTTCCTTAGCAACCCCTGGTCATTTTTAAACTGAAAGTTTTAATTATTTCCTTTACTTATGTATTACTATTAGAATTGCCTCATGAATACTATCGTTTTTTATTGCCATTGCAAAAGACCGCCTTTTCATGCAAAACAAACCCCTCAATACAGATGTATACGTTGTATTTAATGATCACTTTATTTACCTTGATGTGATGATATGATGACTGTCCAATAACTATAAGCCTCACATTCGATTCCTAGAACAGAACATGGCTATTGAAGCTGTAAAGAAGAACTGGGTGTTCCTACACAACTTCAAAGCATTAACAGAATCTGGTGTCCCGTGTTAGAGATTGCAGTGTACCGACTTAAAATTATTTGGAGTTAACATCACTTACATATTTGTAGATTGCATTTTTGTATATCACCTGCAGTTAGTGGCTACATTAATTTATTAGGTGAAAAATTATTTTTAAAAATAACTTTTAAATTACAGGTGTGTAAACTTTGAGTTTCCTGTAGCGTTGACAGGATTGTCTTTTCAATTGATTGCATCATGCTATCATTTTGGAAATTCAAAATTTCCACTCAATTGCACCTACATCTAAAGAAGCAGCACACAAATGATGGTGCCCAAACATCTGTGATTTACATATATGGACTCCCATTAATAGACATAACTTGCATTCACACAAACTACTGTCTTTTGCAAGTGCAGTCTTAGCATGAGTCTAAAACAGGACTCAAAACTGAAGTTCATTTACGTATCAGTGAAAACAGTTAATAAACATAAGGTTTTTTATTATATACTTGCCTTTCCCATACAGAATCATTTCCCATATAAAATAATTTTGCTTGTTATGAAAAGAAGCCCTCCTAAAACCAGAATACTTGCACCAAGAAAAGCATGGACATTTTTGATTCTCTATATACATTTATTTGAGTAGCCAAATTAAGGAAAAATCAAACAGTTTAGAAATATCTGTCCTGAGAAGGAAAGCTGACAAAGAAATTGCCCCTTTTTGTTCTCAAATTCCTAGTCCATCTCAGATGGACGTAGATGGAATTGCTGTCAGCAAAGACCTGAGTCTCTGTCATTGGCTCTGCTGCTGTTGGGAATAAAGTATGACAGAATTTCAATCAGCAGTCTAGAAGAGACAGATTCACCTTCCACATTTAGCAGGAGATTATTGTCTTCTCTGGTGTCTCCCACCACCCAACAAATACATGTCGATAGCAACCCCTGCCCACTCTACTTCTCTTTTCTGTCACTGTCATACCTGTTTGTTCAGCTGCCTGGAGAGCAGGACACACTAGTAATGCAGCTTACAAATCACCATAGAAAAAGATACTATTTTTAATCCAGATCAATTTCCTGATCGTGTTCCGTGCACAACCATCAGTCGGCCCTACTAGCATAATGGAAAGGGCAGTAGTTAGCAGCCAGAAGACAGCTGTCCAGGGCACTGCTAATACCGAAAGAAATGCCTGTCAAATGTTGTCTAACTGTTCTGAGCACAACAGTAAAAAGAGCACCAAGCTAATACGGCAGGGAGAAACAATGTTGCTGCAACAGAGCGTGTAGTGCCATAAATCCTTTCCTGTGTCTCCTAGGCAGATTCATTATTGCTATTGTAGCAAACAATGAAAGCGCTTCTTCTGAGGCATTTTTTTTTATTCCTAGAAGCCTTACATAAGGCTGTAGCTGGACATAACAAATCTGCTTGACTGCAGCCACAAACACATTAAGGGCACAGTACTTACTTGTAAAAAAGCCTTGGGGACTTTTGCCAGATCTTCTACATACTCCTTACAGGTGTAACACAAAAAGTTCTGCAACATATCCAATTGAATGTGTCAGAAACATATAATTGCATAGCAATGAAGCAGCAGACTTTGGGCACACACCACTTTGGAGGTGTTCACGAACAAGGAATGGGAAAGATTCCAGACACCAAATTCGAATTAGGATACTGGTTTAATCCAAGCCTGAACAAGGACACTGGGCCTACAGCCTTGCAAATATTTTTATCTCTAGATATTTTAGGAATGTGATAGCTAGCTCGACAGCTGGGAAATCAAGGAACATGATATTTGTTTCCCTAAACACCCGGCTGAAGAAGTATTTCCTTTCTGGTAAATAGTGTATCACTTTACCAAAGAACAGGGGATCTCGGGTGCAACACTGCTCTTCTTTGTGCTTTCTTCCCCCTCCGCTCCAGCCCAGCCCGTGCTAAGCCCTGCACCCCGCCCTCCCGCAGCCCCGCGGGGAGCCGGGCTGGGCCCCGCGACGGCCTCTCCTCACCCTCACGAACAGCACGATCGCCTTCTGCTCCGCGTACAGGGCCTGGAAGGGAACGCTCCTCCCGTCCGCGTCCTGCACCGGGCAGCGGGCGGCCTCCCGCAGCGGCTCCTGCTCCTGCTCCGGCCGCCGGCCGCAGCCCCGCGCCCGCCCGACCTGCTGCGTGACCGGGGGCGCCGGCGGCCCGGCCATGGAGCGCCGAACGGAGAGGCGGAGCTGGAGCGGAAAGGCGCGGGGCGTTGTGCGACGGCGAGGAAGCGACGGGGCCGGGATGCAGCGGAGCGGCTCTTTCCCGTCCGTGGGAGCGACCTCGGGCAGCCGCGCCGCGGCCCGGGAGGAGCTGGGGGCTCAGATGGAGAGAGAGAGAGAAACCTGCGGCCGAAACCGCTGCATGTCCGTCAGCTAGAGCCCAGGTGCAGCTTGTGCCCGGGAAACATGGGAAAGTCACACGCAGCTTCCCAGGCATGGTGTGCAAGCAGGAGCAGGGGCATGGTGTTATGGCCTCGAGGTCGACATTCTTTTTGCGGGAGGCCGCAGCACTGCAGAGAGGGCCATAAGCGAGATAGAAAACTGCTCTCGAGAAGCTGTCGAGCTGCCGTATCAGACAAAAACCACAGCAAACCCAGTGTCCCTATTCGTGCAAAAGCAGAGCTTCAAGGTGGAAAAACACTAGGTTGTTGAAAAGTATTGTAGTCTTTTAGATTGTTGTGTCAGCTGAAAGCTTACAAGGATGAGGGCACTTTTCTTAGTGGGCAGAGGAAAAAGACGTATTCCGAAGTTTTTCTGCTTTGTGAAACTCTCTGATTATATTAATTTCAAAGTTTCTCTTGACAGATTGCTCCAGGGTGTATATGATATGTTAATGGTATTCAAACTTACATCCCCTGTGCTTTGGGTTAAGCCTGCTGCATTTATATATCCAGGAGTGAGCACATAGAACAGGTTAAGTCTTGCAGTTCAGTATTTCCTCACAAAGACTTTGGTTTAAAAGGTGATGAATTCAAATTAGTAAAGATTAGTAAAGAACTTCAGAAAATTGTGAAACTTAGAATTCTGCTAGATGCAGTGGGACCCAATGATTTTAGAGGTCTTTTCCAACATCATTTTAATGATTCTTTGATTCTGAAAGAAATTGGGCAGTATTCCCCATCAGGCTTCCTTGTATGCTGTCCAACACATTTCTTCCACTGGCAGTTCATAGACCAAACTCTGGGCTGTGCAGCAGTGCTCTGCAGCTCCGTCAGCAGTACTGATGAGAATGTGCTGCCTACCCTTGACTACTGCAGGACATAGCAAAGCAGAGAACTGACGGCTTTTGACAGGCTTTGGTCTCAATAAGTGGATAGGCCGTAACCTTGTTGTGTTATGCCTGCAGTAAAACCCAGTAGTGTCGGGCAGGACTCAGGGGCACAGCTCAGGACTTGATCATCAGTAGAGCCTGAACCAGGGCCTTTGCCACTGCAGCTGGAAATCAGCAGAGGCAGTCATATCACTGCAGGGGATCTGCTGCCACAGCCTCTGAGTGGGAGCACACATAGAGAGGAGGCTGCTGATGAAAAGAATTGGGCATTGTAGTGTCACAAACTCAGAGGATACTGCCCTGGGTCAGTCTGCACATAGCTGACCTTGTGCATCAAGAGAGCTTGTTCTTTCTTGATTTGAAATGAAATCTCCTGTGGAGCTCAAGAGAGGCACTCTGCCTGTCTGGGAGAGGTGGTAATCATTCCTACTAGGCCAATGAAGACTGCCTGCAGACTTTGCTTTATTTATGTAATTTGGCCTCCTTAAACTAGCTGAAGAAGCACATCCTTAACAGCTGGTTTCAGCAGTATGCAAGTGAGGAACAGAAACTTTCTTCCAAGGATATTTGCCAAAGCATTCTCTAAAGCCTCTCAAGCAGCATGTTTCTAACTTTTGGGGGAGAACCTTAAATGTTGCTGGAGTACAAATACACCTTTTCAGAGAAAGAATAGGAGTGAAGAGAGTTTTTCTCTGACGGGTTCTCTGAAAGAGGAAACACTTAAAATTAGCTGTCACGTCTTGAAAGCTGAAACTTAAAGCCTTTCATTAGTATATGCTTAACAGAAGTGCAGACATACGTTTCACTTAGATGGGAAGAAAGAATCTGTACCTGCTGATACTCTGGACAGTACTAACTGTCAAAGTGTGCAGTCTGCTGAAATTGCATAATTCTTCAGTGTGTGCTATGAATAGGGAAATTTCCTTTTCTTTCCTCTCTTTTCTTTAAAGCTCACAAATACAGAAATGTGGATAACTTAGAAAAGCACATTTGTCAGAGTTATGTATTTTTCATTGTCCTAAGGAGAATCAATCAGTGCATTTACATTATTAATTTTGTTTCAGTATGCAAGTCACTCTCTTCACTGCAGTGCAATTTACAGTTGTAAAGAGAAACTTAGCTAATATTGATTTAATCAGGGGTTGGGTTACTCTGTACTGTGTATAAATTCAAATTCCTACCATTTCAAGAGGGAAAACAATAATTACACAAAGATGGCGGTTAATTTATTTGTTCTGTATTGACTAGTGAAACAAAATACCAGCTGCAATTATGCAGCCTTAATTTCTTTGTATACAGCAGCTGAACAAAATGTTTGACAAGAGAGGTGTGGCCTGTATCAATACCATAAATGCACTCCTTAAAGTATATGGTGTTTATTTGTAAAGCAATGTGCTGTTATCAATTTACTACATGAGGTACTGTTTATTTAGCATAAGGATATTTGTTCTTCTTGTTAATCTAATATTGTTTAGCTAGAGATAACATGGTTATTACTTATCAGCAAAAATAAATTAGTGTTTACAATTCCAGGGAAAAACATCATGCTAAACACCAGCTAAGAATTAGTTGTTTTTAAACTGTTGTTGTATCTACAAAGGAGTAAAAATGTGTACTGTCCTGTAGATAAGACAGATTCTTCTCTATGACTGTGGTGAGAGAAGTATCCCAGGGAAGTTGTGGACTTCCTGTCCCTGATGGTGTTTGAGGCCAGGCTAAATGGAGCTTGGAGCAACCTGGGGAAGGTTCCCTATCCGTGGCAAGGCGGAAGAACGGCAGAACTAGATGAACTTTAAAGTCTCTTTCACTCAAACTATTTGATGATTCTATGAGAAGAGGTGTTTTCCTTTATGTCTGCCTTTCACTATTCCCCTGGTGTCATGATATCCTGGGAGTATGCTTGAATAGCATCGTGGAGTGATTCTTCTGACCAGCAAGGACAGTAATTTGCAGCCTTGAAAGTAATTTTGCAAATGGTGGGTTCATCTCCAGTTTTGCTACCTGCTGTGTGTTCTCATCCTGATGTTGTTTCTCATTGGTTTTGTTTTTTGTTTTGTTTTGTGGTTGTTTTTTGTTGGTTGGTTTTGTGTGCATGGTTTTTTGTTGTAGTAGAGACAGACACATGACACGTCAATAATCTAAGTATAGAAAAAGAGTAGTTTATTAGTTTGTGTTAGTACTTTTATACCTTTTTTTATGGTTACTGTAGTTTGTTATGATTGGCTGCGTGACAAACGACGACAGGGCTGTCTACAAAACAAGAACTATTCATAGCACTATACAACAAGCTATACAAGCAATTAACTACACACTACAAGTACATTCTTGATGTTCCTCGGTAAGGTCATCTCCTCCTTTGGGTGCAAAACATCTTCAGTTATCTTCTTGACTGTCCTTGAGGCCTTCACTGTGGCTGCAGGTGTTCACGTCCTCACTTTGTCACAAAGTTTTCTCACGGGTAAATCTTGATTGCTTCTAAGTCAATTTCCAAGAGGCTTTCAGGCCTGCTGTCAGCCTCATCAAACCCCACAGTTTTTTGTTTGGTTTGTTTTGTGTTTTTCTCTGTTTTTATTTGTTGATGGGAGGTTATTTGTTTTTTTCCCAGAAGGGGGAGTTACTACCGTTTCAAAGCTTGCCTAAGTCATGCTTTTTGGCTCCCTTTAAAAATTCAAGATTATTTACCAGAGTAAAGGGCTTCATAAGTCTGGCTGCAGTATCAGAGTATCGGTGTGTATTTCATGTTGACTAACTGTTGTTTCACAACACAGATAATAGAAATGTAATTTAAAATCTGCTCAAATAGTTCAGGGATTATAATGACATATGGAGAGAAAATATTTCTGCTCTTATATCTGAAAAATTTGGTTTTCTAATGCAAACCCTACGCAGAGAGCAGTAGTATGAACTTTACTACACAACAAAAAACCAGTATTAAGTGAAATATGCACATTTGATTTAATATTGCCTCAAGGCACAAAAAAACCTTTCAATGCATTTTGTGAGAACTGTCTGAATTTGATCTATTTCTGTTTTGCAGCTACTCTCTGTGCTGCAAATGAGAAACAGAGATGACCATATATGTGTCAAGAACAATAAATTATTTATGAAGACGCTATTTATTTACTCTAAATGCCACTGGTTTGAATCTTTTTTAAAATAACTAAGTGATAACAAAATACTACTTAAATAGATGAGACATGGTCAAAAAGCAAATAAAAGATATCCTACAATCCAGACAGGCCAAACAGAATTATCTTGTATCTTGTTAGCAATAAGGCTCTTAGAAAGTAAGCTAATTATCAATAGTGTAAACCAGATGAGAGGATTATAAAGTAAAGAACGTGAAAAAAAGCAGTGGTGACTTCATGGAGTGTTCAGAAAAAATTAAGCCTTACTTAAGACTGGAATCTTGCAAGGTAAATAAAAACTTTCTTGAAAACTTTAGGTACTGCTCCTTTTTTAACTTCTCCCCTCCCTCGCCCCCCCGCCCATTTTTTGCTTGTGTGGAAAAGCCTGTTGTGAGAAGGTTGCAATTCCCAGCTACTATTTCTGCTTTCTGTGTTCATAGAGAGTTGAATGTATACTTAATAGTAGATTCAGTTCAAATGGCTCTTTTATTTATGACAACATTGATATTTAGCTACAGTTAGGAATTCCCTTCTTGAAACCAGTGGATGGTGTAATATTTTCGCTGGAGGCTAATAGCTTGTGCTAATTATAGCACAAACTTGAAACAGATCTCATTTATTTCTTGATATATAATTAAGAGTAGCATCACTTTAGCATCAGACATATCTCTTGAGCCTCTTTGCTAGAGGGATCAATTAGAAACCCAGGTCTCTTCTCATAAAGAGGTAGTTTTGATTTTTTCACAAGCTTGCCTGACTGCTGGTATCCTAAGGACTACAAATCCATGACTCATGTCCACCCTCCTGCCTTTCAAAATGACTAAAAAGTGTTGCCTAATTCTCTCTTAATATTGTCTGACTGAGGTGATGTATATGCCAAACTCTAATGAAGTAAGCCATGGTTTTCATTTAGTGGGTGCTTCCTTAAGAAATTATTTAAATAAAAAAAGGAGTCCAAAGATAAAGTGTTTAGTGGCCATGTGAACCTTTCATCAGAAGCTTTAGGCATTACAGTTTTCCAGCTGGCTCTCCTAGGAGGGCCTTTAAAATTCTCTCCAGTGGAAATAATGTGTTTGGTTTGTTAACAATGAAAGCTTCTACGACAGCCAGTAAAATTCCTGCCAGAGCTGAGGTGGAGGGCCTTGCCCTGAAAGCCTTTTGGATCTGGAGTTCTTGTGGATGCTGGCGTGAATCCTGCACCTGGTGCTTTGAGAGATGATCGTTGGCTTAAGGCTCAAAAATATGGCCCCTTCTGTATCTTCAGTGTTTAAACAAGAAAGCTGTTTTTCCTTCTGTTGCTTGCATCATAATTATATTACTTCAACAAAGATGTCAATCTGCTCCAGATTTTTCTTTCTTAATGAAGCTATTTATTCTTTCCCTATTTCTCAATTGCTATTTTCAATTATCTTTTTAATATCTTTCTAATGCAGTAATTTGTTTATGCACAAAGCTAGCAGTTAAAGTGAAGATCAGAATAAGAAGATATAAGAAGATATAGATATGTTAAATATACTTTTGTTGGAAACAACCATAAATTAACATATATTAACGTATCAGCTAAACCACAAATTCTTTAACTGAACTGTCTGTAAACGTAAAACAAGTGTTACCTTTCTTTGCATATTGGTGAAAGGCCATTCAAATTAGTTCAAATTTATGTACCATTGTTTCATTACACAATCATCTTTCATGTTGTAAGTTAGAATGTGCAATGTCCTTCTGTCTGCAGCCTAAGATTTCACGTGTAAAAGCTGAAGAATAAAGTACACAAAACCAAAATCTGTTAAAAAAAAAGAAAATTACGGGAAGGGAATGAATATTTCCTCTAAGCTCTGTTTATTTTTTAAAATTTTCCTCATTGTTCCTCTACAAAATGTTTGCAACAATTTTAACTTCATTTTCTTGATGCTGATGTTTATGCATCAATCATTTGTTAAATGCAGCTACATAGCCATTTCTACATAGTACATGAGTCAGATTTCTTTTCAAACTGAATTGACTTGTGCTCTCTCCAGAGAATGATCAACAGCTCCTGTTTAAAAATTCTCACTAGGCACTTCAGCATTCAAGGTGTGGTCCTGCCGTGGTTTCCAAGGTCTTGACATAGAACCCTAATGATTTTGGTATCAGTTTGATCATACAAATAAATCAACTAGGTGTCATAATCAATCTGCAAAACAAACGTGTTTCTGTGTTGCTGCTATCATTAATTCTACAAAGGGAAATCCTTTAAAGAAGCAATAGTTGTTGCTTGAAAATATCAGAAGAGAGAAAATATCTGACTTACAGTCCAAATGGGATCAACACAAATGTGTCTGAAATTGCTGTACCAGCAAGAGTCTCTTCTTGCTAATGTAATTTGTGTGTCCCTTTCTGAGCAGTAATTGCTGTGTTGCTTTTCTTAAATGAAAAGCCCATATGACAGAAAAGAATGCATCAGAATTGAAGAATTCTTATTCGTTCCTACTGCTTAGTGGACTGCTAATTGCTAAAAGCAGGCGACTCTAGGCAGGGATTGTTTGTATGTATTTATTTATTTAAACAGATTTATGAAACAAATTTTGATTGTCTATGTACATATTTATTCTGCTTTAAAAATGACTTCAGGAAGTATGGCCCACTTGAAAATGCATATATAATGATTGTTTTTCTCCATGATACATTTTTCACATGTGTGTGTATCTGCTTTGGAATGCTGCTTCTGTGGCCTCTCCTCTGTGTCTTGTAGCAGTGACTTTTGCATAAATGCTTTGACAAAGTACTTTTTAAAATCATACTTTTTAGTTATTTTTTCCTTGTATATCTGTGTAGCTATATTCTAAACAGGTCATTATAATTCTACCTCTGTTACTGACAATGTAATAAGGAGATTGTTCACACTTGAAAGTTAATTCTGACTAAAGTAGATGTAAATTTAATTTCTGTAGCTGTTGCTGAGTAACTCCACTTGTGGTTGTGCTTACTTGAGCTCTGCTTATCTGAAATAACTTTCAAATAATGAGACTAAATCAGAATAAGGAATGATTCTCTAGTAAAAGACATGTGAAAACATGAGTGTGTTCAGAATATCTGAACTCATATTGTGGGCAAACTGTGAGAAGTCTTCAGTGTCAAGCTTTCACTAGGAAGTTGCTGGTTCTCCTTCTTTAACAAACAGAAGCTTGAAAATAATGACCATGAATGTAAAAATCAAATTTCTGCTTAGAAAGAATCTCCAGTGTCACACCTTTGAAAAGATTCTGCATCAAAAACAACCTTTACTTAAAACAGGTAATAGTGAAGTTACCACTGGCTACTACTTAATGCTTTCTGTATATGCTGCAATGTGTAGCCTGTCCTGCTTCAAATTAACAGTACCTGACTTGTACTTCTTGCCCTCTTCTCAAGCCTGAGAGAAATAAAAGCTCTTTTCTCATTGAAGCTGTCAAGCACTTCTTGACATGTGGGGTTCTAAAAGTGTGCACAACTACAGCACAGCAGCTGGAAGAGGCAAAGGAGTGTAGAGTATTTAAACAAAAATGCAGTGGAAAATTTAGTTTGACAGAATGCAATTGCAAAAATGTGATTTAGTCAGAACTCCAGGGAAAACCTTGTTCACAGTGCAGTGGAGATCTCCGAGGACCATAAATACTTCAGATATAAGTTTAATACTGCATCTAAAAGACAGTGAAGCCAATAATTCAGCCTGACACCATGCTGGCATATTATTTCATACTGTATCTTAGAGGTAAGAATACTACCTATGAAGTCATTAGTGTTAATGCCTGCTATCTAACTAGAAACAGGTGCTATTTGATAGTTACTTGTTACCTTGAAGAAATCATACAGCATATCTTTCATGTGACTTATACATAATAAACTTTCAGATTTAATATTCTTTCAGAAGAGTGGAGTATATAGTAGCACTTGGAGGAAACAAGTATTTGTGAAAACTCTTAATGCTAGACCTGAAACAAAGCCATTATCTCTGAGCGTGCAGAAAGCTGTTGGAGGACCCACCTTTCATGTACCTCTCACATGGTCTCTTATATGATTATCATGAACTGGTGGGATTCCATTCAGGGACCACTCATAAGCAAAACAGCCACAATTTGGGGAGCTGGAGTTGGAGTTTTACACCTAATATTTTCTTTCTACCAATCTTTTCCTTTTGTTTTCCTCTGCCCCAGTGTGATTTATGCATGGGTGACCATCTCTTTGGGAAGTTTCTGCCCTGGCATATGCTCTCTGTGAGTCATAGTCCCTTTGGAAATGCCTCACTACTGGTAGTGATCATCTATGGCCTGTAGCTCTTCAGGGGTGTCCCTGTTCTAGTGGTGTCACTAGTGGACCACAGTTCCTTCATGGCATCATCACTGTGGGCTGCAGTCCCTTCAAAGCATGTCCTCTGCATATGGAGAACCTCTGAAGAGCACATCTCCATCCATGCCATCTACAATATCCCCATCCATATGTCTTCTCTATTCATCCTTTCCTGGCAGCTTTTTAAAGCTTTTTTCCTGTCGCACTTTTTAAACATGTCTGAACAGAGGCACCATGTGGTTGGTTGAAATTCTGGTGTGGGACATGGGGTGCACACTGGTTACAGAGCCAGCTGGAAACAGCTGTGACTACACAGTGCAGCTGTTGCATTCCTCCTTGCAGGGCACCTTTGTAGCCCCTGAGTACAGAAACCCCCACATTTGTGCGCAAAACCAGCAGGGTGCAGTCTCTTGGCATAGCATATTGTGCCCCTACAAGGCAAATTTTTACTGAGTAGAATCCAAAGATGCCCCAGGGTACTTCAGGGTCTACCTAAATAGTAAAAACTGTTTTGTTTTGCTTATTCTGTAGTTGTGTCTTGCTACTTGATATCTGTGAAATACTTAAAGCAGTAATAGAAATCAGTTGCATTTCTTGTTTGTTAGTAGAAACCTCTCTTTGAAAATGGCTCCTCCTCGAGGATGTTTGAGTATCCACTAGACATCGCGGCTGAAAACAGAGGAGGAAAATTAAAATAAATTGAACTGGAAGTGAGTCTATTCAGAAATTATATGTGATAATGATGCGTTCACGACACTGACTTTCTTTGAAGAAAGAAAGTGCCTTCAGTTACCAAAGATGAGTCTTGCAAAGCAATGGTTAATATGAAAACTGAGGAAATGCTGATCATCACTGGAGCAAAGCTGCTGTAATGGTTTATGTCTGAAGCTGGTGATAGGCACCAGCTTTATCTGGTGTAAATGCTGCAGTTAATTTCCTTTTCATGAACAAATACACTATCAGAAGCTGCTATGATTCTCCATAGTCTCCTATTTTACTTCTAGAATCCGTTCAAGAGCCCTTAACCTAATTTTTTTTTTTTTTTTTTTTTTTTTTTTTTTTTTGTTACATTTCCATCTTGATGCATAAGAACAAGATGTAAATGCTGTAGTTAAAAAGCTCTGGGCAGATGAGGAAGGTTCTTCAATGAAGTCATCTGACTGTGGAGTAAGCTAATGGATGAAATAAAAATTAGTTTAAACTGCAATTTGCAATGCTTGCCTCTTAGGAAAACTTGTTTTGGGTGCATGTTACTGCTGACAGAATTATATTAATAGAAAGGTTAAAAATTAAAGAAATCAACAAGAAAATGAGAATTTCTACATGCTTGGTTTAAATGTCCACTGGAGACACAGAGTTCAGGGTCCATTGTGAAGCATTCATTGAATGATCTGAAGATTTTAAAATGCATAGGAACTGTGGTGATGGCTGCCTTACATGAAGCAGAAATAAACATAATTGTACTCATTTTAATTGTTAATTAGACACAAACATTTAAAAGGAAAGTGGATTTTTTTTCATGAATGCTGATCACAGTTAATAGGAGCAGGTTTTTTTACAGCTGAGAGAGTCGGAAGACATCTGGGTCTCAATAATCATTAAATTCAAGACGCAAACCATCTCAACAAAATGACGATGATGCTGGCATTTGTTTTGCAAGTCTTCTTGGCTGGTATATGTTGTTTTCTGGCTTGCTTCTCTAGCAGCAGTATGGGAGGGCTCAAGTCTGTTACACGTCAGGCTTGGTTTTAACTTGTGTTTGGGCTCTTTTTTGTTACTGTGAATTAGTTTTTAAAATTGTAGGTGTTTTATTTCAGAGAACATGCATATGGTTCCTCTTGGGATCTTTTAAAATACTTAGTCTGACTTCTGCACTGAACACTATTTTGAGTGTGAATGAAAGAAAATTAATTTGAAAGATAAAGGGCAGGAGTGAAATGAAGGTAAAGTTTAGGTGACATAATGTGGTCCACTTATTAATGACCATCCTAGGATGTGTAACCCAACCAAGAGTGGGCTGAGGACCATTGGCTTTAAAAGCACCTGTAAGTACAGCTTCCTTTGAACAGCCCTTTGAGGGCAGAGGAACACGTTCAATTTGCACCTCTGCAGATGAACCACATGGTGTCAGGAAAGCACAGCCCATCACTGCTCAGGTGCTGAGATTTCAGTCGGGCTGGAAGTGGCTAACGTTGTATAATCTTATTTATGTTATGGGGCTTCGGTAAAAGGCTGGCCCTTCTGCTTCTTTATTTTGCTTTTCATTTTTTCTTGTTTTTCAATCTTTAGGTTTTTTTGACCCCTCCCCCCATGCTCCCACAGTCTTTATCTTGCCCTGTGGCTGCATTTTTTTTGCTAAAATGCTGGTATAATGAAGTCCTGCTGGTAAAATAAAATCCTGCTGGAATACATTTGGCAGGAACTGTGTGCAGGCAACACAAGCCTCTCCTGGTTTTTGTTTTCTTTTTTCTGTGCTCAGAGTTTTTTCCCAGAATTGCGGCTTGAAAGAATGAGTCTTTAAAATAAGCTCTCTGGCTTTAAAATTATTTATATAGGGTGGTAAAACGTATGTTATGCATCTGCTCAAAAAGTAACAAAAATCCGTATTATTTTAATTAGGGAAAAACATGCTATAAATTGAGTAAACATCAAGGAGAGCTACGTAACCTGATTTTTTAAAAGTACTTAGATTAGTTGTCTCTCCCTTTCCTCCCTTCTTTCCCTTCCCTAATACTTTGTTTCTAACCTTTGCACATGCATTCAGCAAGGTACTTACTGATCAGTCCTCTCCATCCCTCCCACTTCATGAACATTTTGCAAAGCCAAAGCAGCAGAAAAGCAGTTTTATTATCTTTATCCTGGCAAAAGCACAGTTCCTCTTGCAGCCAGTTTACCTGCCACTGTAGTGCTTTGAGCATGGAAGAATGTAAAAGAAAGTAAGGAAAGGGTGGATAAGCCAAGAGGAGAATGTAATATAGAAATGTGGACACATTCCTAGCCAAGATTTTCCTCTCCAGAAATACAGAGTGCTATATTTAAGATATATCAAATTAAAGCATAGAGCCATATCTAGTACCAGGGTGTGAAGGTAATTTTAGAGTATCAAAAATCTAGGTGTCTCCCTAGATTTAGTATCTTGTGCTTGTGTTTGTGTTTGTGTTGGAAAATTATTCCAGCTTCTTAGAAGCCCTTGCTTCTCCTTCAGACAGAGCAGAACTTACCCTGACACCAAGTAGGTTTTTCTGGATGCCCAGTAGTTGCCAGGTGTGCATGTCTTTGTGCCAGTGTACTTGGTAGAGAATTCACAGTTCAGTTTTGTGCAAGTGCCTGCTGCAACAAAAAAAAAAAAAAGAAATTTAAGTTGTGACTGCCTTTTCAAGGAAGCATTTATCAAAAGACATATTTGTCCAACAATGAGTTAATTTTAGACTGGGTTTAACTGGAGTGGTGATTCTCTCTTTCCTCAGAGAGAACAGAGGCACAAAGCCAGGATGGAGTAGGTCTTATTAACTCTAATTTGCCACAGCCTCAAATGAATACTGTCTGAATGCTGGGTCTTTCAGGCCACAAGAAACCCTGCCAGAAAAAACCCCTCAAACAACTAAAAACAATAATGCACTTTTGAGTTAATAAGTGGAAGCTGTAGTGAACTCCAGAAAATGGAGTCCAGAAAATGGAGAAGACTCTACTTCTGATTGATGTATTAGCTGGGGTATTTTTCAGAATATGGAAGGCAAAAGTGATATATGCTAATGCTGATTGTACGCCATGAATGCAGTCTTTCTAGTTATGTAAACAGTTGGCTGTTTACATCACTCTTCTTCCTATGGCCTAGGTAAAGCTTCCTGATACTTTAGTGCTGTAATTCTTTGAAATCTGATGCAAACATATTTAGAACGCAAATATGAGGTTACAAAGCATTGTGGCTTACACAGAATTTCCATATATCACACTTTTAATGAAGCTTCCTATCCATTTCCTTTATTATTCAATTGATCACCCCAGCCTTTGACAGGGTATTCTATTACATGGCAGCTTTTCCTTATTCCTAAATCAAAATTGGCCTATGGGTATATCTTAACCATTTTGATGTGGAAACCTCATTTTCTGTCCTCCAAGGCTATCAAAAATAGTCAAATTTGGAAAGAAAAAGTCTTAATGAAATAAAGAAGGAAAATGAATATATAAAGCTACAGTACAATTTGCACTTATAATATGCTGTATCCCTGTCACTGCCCTGACTCTTTGCACATCCACTCTGAATTAGTTTAAATAGTCATTAACGTTCCACAAAGTGCAATGTATAATGGGAATTGTGATGCTGATTCTGGGCAAGTGGCAATGTGAACTTCAGGGGGTTGTTTAATATTCATTGTACACACTTTGTAAAAAGACAGAACGTGTTTTTCGACTTCACTGCACATCTGTGCATTGTTGCATGTGTATTGTGAGCCCTGGTGGCCCCTGAACAAGCTGGGCCAAATCTGCCATTGGTTGTAATATTAAAAATCAGGATAAATTACATTCTTTTGAAAACAGAGATAATCTCTTTACACCGCTGTTGTGGAAGGCAGATAAGGGGCCCACTGCTTGTTTTTGGCTGCTATGATAGGTTGGTGGTCTGGGTTTAATGATATTGCAGGCCTACAGCCTCAATTCAATTTGCTGTTTTTAAAGACTCATCTGATACTCTCCTTAGGAGGACATTGAGAAAAAAAAAAAAGAAAAAAAAGAAGGATGCCAGCCTTTTTTGCTTTAAAAAAGGACTACCCCCTTCAGAAGCTTTTCTTGTCCTCCAGGTCAAAGCCCTAGATGCTCTTGGATTTTCTGGGCTATAATGCTGGCCTCTAGGTAAAGGTTTTGTATGGTTGTATATTAATGTACTTTGTTTCGAAGCTGTAAGATCACCTCTTACTGTATATATTCTGCTCTGTATATCCTTGTGTATATTTTTGCTGAGTGCTACAAATCAAACCTAGCTCTCAGGTAATAGAACATACCACTGCATACAGATGTGTGACAGGAAGTCTGATAAATTGATTTTGGTTTTTATTTATCCTGAGCTATGTGGTTCTGGTTGCTCTTTTGTAATTTGCTTAGTCTATGTTAAACAACATCAATATGATTGTTCTTGTACCTATAGAAGTTTCAGGGTTAATTTTATACTGAGCTATATTCAAAGGAAACTAAGATGTGTGTGAATGTTACTGGGATAAATAATTTTTGTTTGTTTCTGTATGTCTACTGTCAGCAGAAATTACGCTAGTAAAGCACGTATGAGGTAAGATTCTCTCCTTTGTGGTCCATAGTTTTTAGAATCATAGAGCATTTCTGAACTGACTGTAATTAGGGAGAATACTTTTGTGCCAGCTGTCATTGTTAACTAGTTTGCTGTATGAGTATAATGCATGGTGGTTGCAAGAGATGCATTGTGAATGTGCCAAAGATGTATTCTTTTTAGTTACAACTTTTGGAATTAGGGGAATACATTGCATCACCTTTATACAGTGACTGGGAAAATAATCTAAGATATTTTTCTAACCTTTGCCACCACAGTTTGTAAGAATTGACGTTTATAACACTTCATTTTGAATCACTGACGTCATGTGACAGTATATTTATTCTTTCAATGATGCTGGTAACAAAATCGCTCAGTTCATAGTGTAGGTTTTTGATTGATCCTATCTGCCAACTCAGTCTGTGACTGGAATTATGAACATTTTTTCCTAATTTCATTGGGCCCATTCTGCTTGGTAGCAATGATTATTTTAAAGAAGGTATAGAAGGAAAAAACAATTTTATGATTTCCTCCTTGGGGCAAAAATTGAGGAAAACCACTGTAATAAAAATTCAAGTGTAAAGCACTAAATTCATAGAAGTATATAATGCAAGATGCAATTGATCTGTACAGAGCTGCAATCAATGGGTATAGTTTTGCCTAGAAGTTTGCTGAAATTTAGATATGCTTGATATATCAAATACACGTAACTACTCGCATACGCTTCTGGCATCTCTGTTTATGGTTGCTATTCTTTCTACTTATATGAAAGCAATTGAATAAACACTCCATGAGAACTTACTGATTGTAGGTGGTATTAAATGTAGCCTGCAAACTCTTCTTTGCAGGCATTGCTCAAGTTCAACTTCATGTCAGTCAAAATCTCTGTTCCTTCTGCTTACTGAACAGTGATATTCATGTTGTTGTTTTTACCTCTGATGACATCACCTTGCAGCAAAGAGTGACTGTTTTTATCCGTTTCACTGGTGATAGTCTACAAAAAAAGACGACAATCACCACTTAATCTATTTACTCTCTAGGTCGAGCAGTGCATATTCTGTGTTGCGCTGATTAAAGGTGGGTGTCTTCATCTTTGCCTAACCTTGAAGGTATCACTGAGTTATCCCAAAGCTACATTTTGAAGTGCAGTGGATTTATCTTTGCTCCTTTCTTCTCACACTGCAGGCACATCTTGCTCAGCCAAACCATGTTATCTGCCTAGAAATCCATTTGTCTTATTTCCATGTGGTGATGGTTTTCATCCTACCTCACATCTTAGTTGTGTTGACTGCAGAGTGGCTGTCCATCAATGTCAATTGTTTTTGGAGTTCCGCTTTCATCAGCTTTTCAGCAAGTGTTGATTTAAGTATTATGGAACATCTCTGGGTATAGCCTTTGTCCAAAAAAAGTGCAGAAGAACATGCAATCTCTTGCACTGTTCCTGTCTTTGGCACAGCTGTAGCTACCAGCTGTCCCAGTTGGTAAATTTAATAGTAATATTGCTAGAGAGTGTACTGGGCTTCGTTACTTCGCAGTTAAAAGGCTTTAGGTCTAACACTAGTTGACTCAGGAGGAAAAAAATTGAGAGTTTGCAGTTCAGAGGTTGTTTAATACTGTATCAGGGGGACAAAAATTTCCTTCGTCTGTGAGTTGTCCCTACAGAAAAAAAAACCCAAAGAAACTAAAATTGAAGTGCAATGGCTGGAAATTACTCTTAATGATGAGAGTAAACAGAGACCAAGCAAATAAAAGGCCACAAAAAGAGTAAGAGACAGAAGGGCTAGATTTTTATTTCCTCGGTATTATGGAGATATGACTCACATTTCTGTGGCTTGCTTTATTTGGTATTGATTGATCACTCCACAAAGAACTCCCTGACTCATCTGAGCTTGCTGCTAAATATCTCATTTTTTGAAAGAAATTTCATGTTTGGAAACTCACTGAGCTGACAAAATTCTACGTCTGTGTCTACAAATTGTTAACTCTTAAGTAGGAGAGCTTCAGATTTTTCCCCATTGCCCCACTGCTCTTCTTCAAATCTGCCCTAAAGGATATACCTCTCTGAACACAATAAATGGTCAGTCACCTTGCTTGTTGAGTGTGGTTTTAAATGTGAAGCAGAGCACTTTAGCAGTTATATACTTCCTGAAAAATGGAAGAGACAAGTGTATTTATTTGTTTTACTTCTGATTTGAAGCAGTTCTTTAAGAGTGCAAGGCTTTTTGTTTTACTTCCCAACTAAGATATCCCAACAGAGATTCTGTGGGCTGCAACTGTAACATTTTATCTGGCAGCACACTCTGCGTATAAGAATATCTGCTGCTTATGCATCTTAGAAAACTCTTTTTATGTTAAACATCCATACCAGCTCCAAATGGAGTGATTCTCAAGTAAAACAATCCTTCAGGTCTCTGCAGCATGCTCTGTCAGGGAGGGTTCCACAAGATGGCAATGTGTATCCAGAATCTGTTTCCATCTGCTTTAGAGACAGGGATCTTCCACGTGCATCAGCAGATTTTGCTGGTGGAATAAAATATTTGAAAGTTCCATATGACAGAACCTTGATTTAATGAAATAATTTTGATTATTTTGCTTAAATTAAAATCATTGTGCATTGTTTTAATGATGCTAGATTGATGTGCAAAAATAGAATTGCATTATAAAATATATGTTTTCTTTCCCTGACACATTCCATATCATAAAATTTATGTTTCATCAGACAGTATTATTTTATTGAGATAGAGACTCTATATAGAAAGCACAAGTAATTATGTCCATTCATAATTCAAATAATACCCTTTTTTAGAGATGGAGCCATTGCACATTAATTGTTCCTGTCTTTGTATCACGTTCTCTGCCCAGCTTAGTTGAAGGTTGCTTTTGAGAGCATTCTGACTCATATACATAAATTGTAAATGACCGGTCAGTCCCCTACAGATTAGGAATGTCTTTGTGGGGCACACAGGTGAGCAGGGAGGAAGTTCTTTTGTCAAAAGAGGTGGGCAGAGAATACTTTCCTGGTGATGAAAGGCAGAGAAAACTCTTTTTCAGCCTGCACAGAAGGTAATCCTTGCTCCTTTATTACTGCTGAGCTCTAGTGCCTTCCTTCTTTGCATGAAGTAATGGCTAAGCAGAGGCTGTTGGTCCCAGGGGCTGGGGACAGTAATACATGGGGACCAGAAGGGCTCAGAGGCTGCATTTCACCACAGAAGCAAAGTGGAATCAGGGTGATACCAAAGGAGGCTGTTTTAGCAGATTTTTAACAGTTTATCACAGACACACAAAAAATGAAACTCATTTGTGAGACAATGAAAGAAGAGGCAGCAGGACTGAGAGGGAGAGAGGGAGAGAAAAACAGTTCCTCCAGAAACTACAATGCTATTAAGACCTGGTTCCCAGTGGATGACTGTGCCTTGTGGGGTCTAATAGGTATGAGCTGCAATCTAATCTTGGCTGGCAGTTGGAATATTCAGAGACTGCTGGGGAACACCAAGTTTCTCTTTCTGGGGGTGTCCCTGGTGATTAATAATGTCAGAATGCATGCCTTAGCCTCTCCATCTTTGGGTCGCTAATGTGGCCTCTTTCCTTGCCTTCCCTGCCTATTTCCAAGAAACTTCCTCTGAGACTCCTTTGTCTTATTTGGCTGAAATTGAACATAAAGTTCAAATATTGCCATAGGGAAAGAGACTGGCAAAAACAGACTGAGATATGGGCACGTAGCAAGAGTATGTAAAAGCAGGTTTTCATTCTTCATGGTGGTGGTGGCTAAAACAGAGTGAAAAAATTCAATTTCTGTTCCTCAGCTTAAACTTTCGAGGAAGACACAAAGACAGTACCTGGGGAAATGAGACTGAACTGTATCTTCTGCCACACATGAAATTATATATATTTTAGCAATGATGCAACCACTTTGGGAGATGGATGTTTACCTGTGCTGGGTTCCTCATGATGTATGGAAATGCACTTTCTATGTTGGTGCACTGCTTATGTCTCCTTTTGCCCTCGTGGTCTCCTAAATTGACAAGAACCTGCTAATTTTCACCACTAGGGTATCTGAGCAGCTGTTACTGTACATGGTCAGCGATTTTCCTATAATAAAGGCAGCTCTGTAGAAATGCACATTGCTGAGGAAATACACTTGCTTCTGTGTAACTTTACTTGTGAGCTCTAACCGTGCATCTTTAAAGATCTCATTCTGGCATGTTGTTGAATTTGTTTTAATTACTTTTGTCAAGTAAGAAACTCTTCACACAATGGTGCTGCCCTGCCTCATTAATGCCTGTCTTTAGAAAATACCTAGGAATTTTGTAGTATATTGAAACACCTTAATTTTCAATTTGCTGAAAACACTCAACACTTTCTCAACAGCATTTAAAAAATAAATCTTTTGTTTACATAAATGTGCAAAGAAACTTGTGGGCTTGTAGAGTTATCTGAGCCACCAAAGAAAAATGCCTATTTATCCATGCTTCTATCTGACTGGTAGCACAAGTGATTTGCATATTGCTGTGAGACTGGCAATATGATTCTCATTTCCTGACACTCTTTGGGTCATGCAAACCTTAAGTGACCCTTCTTGATCCTTGCTGTATAAATGGAAGTCGAAATTTTTACTTCAGTGAAGTTAAAACAGAATTTTTACCTACCTCAACAGAAACCAAATAGTAACCTCAATAGAAACCCAACAGTATGGTTACAGGCCTACTATCTGAGAAACTTGTTCTGAAGGACTTAAAACTAACTAGGCAAAACAAGCTTGGGTTGGGTTTTTTTGTTGGTTTATTTCTTAGTGGCTTTTTGGTTGTTTGTTTGCAGTATTTTGTTTAGGATTTTTTTCAGTCTGAGGGTGGATAACTGAAATGCAAGGAATCACCTTTTTAAAAAGGTGCACAGCTGATAAGCAGTAGAACATGCAAACTGTAAGAAATGCCTAAGTATAACACCTGTTTACCATCTTTGTCAGTGACATGGACAGTGGGATTGAGTGCAGCTCCAGCAGTTTTTCTGAAGACACCAAGCTGTGTGGTACAGTCCCCTGATGCTGGAGGGAGGGGATGCTATCCAGAAGGATCTTCACAGTCTTGAAATGTGGGTCTGTGCAAATCTCATAACGTTCAACAAGGAAAAATGTTGTAAGAACCCTTGGAGAAGGAGCGGGGGATGTTGGTTGATGAGAAACTCTGCATGATCCATCATTGTGAGCCTGCAGCCCAGAAAGTCAGTTGCATCCTGGGCTTCATCCAGAGCCCCATGGGCAGCAGGGGAGGGAGGGGATTCTGCCCCTCTGCTCCGCTCTGGTGAGACCCCACCTGGAACCCTGCATGCAGCTCTGGGGTCCTAGCACAGGAAAGACATGGACCTGTTGGTGTGGGTCCATAGGAGGGCCATGAAAATGATCCAAGGACTGAATACCTCACCTTTGCATAAATACCAGCCTAAAACTGAAAGGCTTATTTAAAATTGGAGATGTGGTAGATGACTGCATCAGCAACATATGTCGCACAGCATATGAATAAATCAAGTCCCATCGATGGCTAATGAAAGGCTTTTCGATATGCTTAACACTAAATTACTTTTGATTAAAAAGCTTACTGGAGAGACAAATGTAAACTATAGCTAGGTGCACTCACGTTAGACAGTTATGTGCTGAATCTAATTTGAAATGGATAAGTGCTAACACATTTAATTTCCTGCATACTCAGTGAGACAATGTTCGCTTTTTTTTTAAACAGTAATTTCGAGTGAGCCTTTCAAAGTGCTTGAGTCAGCACCACAGCAAGAGTGTTTGGAAAGATGATCATGCAAATGGAACTTCAAGTGATTTAATATGCTCACCATCACAGGTAGATAGCTTGATCTATGGGATACTTAGAATGATGGAACAAGCTGTATACATCAGCGGTGTATTTCAAGCTGTTAGTATTCTCAGCAAATAATGTTTAATATGGGTTTATCTTTAGTCTGGAAAACTTACCAGAAAGTGTGATGAATAACAAAATTATGGAAGCAACAAAATAAATGAGAGTGGATATCTGGATGTAACAGCAGAGAGGAGAGAGAAAATAAACTGTCTGGGTTGCACCGTAACTAGTTTTCAGCTCTTTATGCGAACCATAATTTCTTTTGATTATTCCTCAGACTGGAAACTTGAAATCTAAGAGAAATAGCATGTGTGGTACTAGTCATCACAGGAGGGAAATCATATAGCTATGTGGGAAAGGATGAAACACTGAGTTCAGGGTCAGTCAAAGATGAAAACCAAGTACCACACTAATAGGTGAGGTAATCGAAGTACTGGAAATAGGCAACTTTATACTAGAACAGGGTGTTTCTTAATGGAAAAAGCCTTGAGGTGAAGGAAAGAAATGCTGTGCACTGATGAAAGCTTTTTAAAAAGTTAGAGTCTGTAATCATTTTCAAAAATGCAGCCAATTCTCTTCATGATTGTTTTTGCTCAAGGGTTGCATTCTAAACAGATATTGCATTCTAAACAAATTAATAGGCATGTATCCTGTCCTAGCACCCTTTTAAAACTCCCAGAAAGCATTGAGTATGCTCACTCTTTACTCAGCAGCATTCCCACAATAGGTATTGCCCTTTCTAGCAATCCGTATAAAAAGTGTTTTTCAAAAATGAAATGGGTGCCTGTTTAAAAAACTATCAAGTACTTACAGCTCTGAAAGTCTGAATAGGTAGATACTATTTTTTGCACTTTTGAAGGCATTTAAAATGCATTTGTAGTGTACTGATATTGCCAAAATTTTCAATGCAAATTTGTAGTTTGAACATAACTGATATTCTTATTTCTGTTCTGACCAGACTTTGGCCACAATCTCTGTAATGGCAGCAATCTGTTATTTTGTTTGGTGTCTGGCCTGTAGCAGAAAAAGGAGCCTCTGGACTATAGAGAGGCAGGGTAGGAGCTGCATAGATACAGCTCTTTGCTGAACTGAGCAGGAATAATAGATTTGAACAGCTCCAAACCCACTGGTTTATTATGCTTTTTGTCCCTGAAATTTCTGCTTCAGATAGCTTTTTTTGATAATAGTTTTTCTTTTACTCTAATCTGGTTGCAAGGAAATTAAAAATATAAGTAAATAGATACGCTGTATTCCATATTATAGACATTATAGCAAAGTTTACTTTGAAAGAAATCCTTGGGAATCACCTTGTCCAACTTGCTATTGAAAATGAGACCCTGGATTAGGTTATGTAGGGCTGTGTCAAGCTGAGTCTTCAGTGCCTCCAGCAAGGAAGATTCCACCACTATCATGATTTAGTTGACGCACAATCAAAGAACAGTTAAGGCAAGATGGGAGTTCTGGAGGTCATCTGACCCAACCCTCTTGCTCAAACAGGTTGCCCAGGCCTGTGTTCTCATGTGAAATATTGTTTTTGCTACATCCAGATGGAATTTCCCCTGAAGCAACTTGTGTATCTTGTGTCTTCTGGCACCTGTGTGTTGCTGTGCAGAGAGTGACTTCATCTTCTCTGCATCTGCCCGTTAGCTACTGGAATACTGTCATAAGGTCTCTGTTGAGCTCTTCCTCTTCTAGGCTGAGCAAATCACATTTCTTCAACATTTTTTTTTGTGTATCACATTCATCAGTCCTCTAATCAACTTGGTGGGTCTTTGTCGGACCCTCCCCTGTTCCTAAGTGTTCTTCTTGAGCTGAAAAACAGGATGAAGTGTTCCAGATGTGGCCTGAAAAGGACCAAGAGGAATAAAGGCAGCCCTCAAGCTGTTGAGTTACCTCTGACTGACACAGTCCAGGACTCTCCTGGCCTTGTTGCTGTCAGGGCACTCTGCTCACTCGAGCTTGATGTCCCACAGGGACCTTCCTAGCAAGATATTAAGTGTCCCCAGCTGAGCCGTTAGGTATGTCACCAGGCTCGCCCATCTGTCTGATATTTACTCAGGATATCTTCCCAGGTTCTCTTCCATTACTCTTTACTGCCTGTGTGTGGGTCTCATGTGAGAAAGATTTTAAATGGGGGTTAAATGGTTGAATTTTTCTAGTCCAAGGGAAATAAAAAAACCAGTGAATTGCTAAAGGTTTAGAAAAGGGGTAGGTATGTTATGTCATGATGTAGTAAGATTCCTATCAGAGAAAAAATACCCCAAACACAAACTGTGCCTCGAGCCTGGCCATTAATTAGAAGTCAACCTGAATACTTAACCATCCCATCTTTGAGAAAGGGATGACATGCTGGTTTTTTTTCTGTTCAGTGAATTATTTAATTAAAGATAGATACATGCATTTTATCTACCATTTACCTAGCTGCTAAGATTTTTTTTTTTATTTTAAAGTACAAAAGAAGAGAGACTCAAATACAGAAGAGGTACAACCAGCTCTCCAACACAAGTTTCAGCCTCTGTGTTGATTCCATTTTACTTTATCTGGCTGAAAATTCCCAGTCCTTCATGCCAAAATTGATTACATCATACATCTTCTGTTTCTGATGTTCATATAGGCTCTTTAGCCTACTGAGACAAATGTCTGTTTTTCATGTTTCATCATCATTACTGTGCCTGAGGGAAAATGTGTACTCTTATTGTGCTCAACACAACTTGGTGTTAAAAAGTACTGTTTAGTTTAAATTCCATACTGTGGGATAATAATAAATGGACATATTGTAGTTAATCTTGTTTTAGTAAATCTTAGATTAATCCATGTACATATGCTGTAAACTGCCCTCTACATTTTCTGTAACCGAGAGGAGAACACCTTGTTATCAGGATAATGCAAATAGAAGTGGAAGAAACTATAGTCCGTACTCCATTTGCAAAAACCTTTAAAAATCTCAAATCCATATTTAATAGAAATACAAAAAAAAAGGTGACATTTGAAAAGGAAAAAGTAAATGTAATGCATATTACATGAACATATTATAGTTGTATAAGTAATCTGAAATCAAATACTTTAAAACATGACTTGAGTTTGTCACAAAGGCTGATGTTTCTCAGATCAGCCTCTATTCTGTAGCTGTGTATGAATTCTCAGATAGCTGGATAGTCCTTGACATAATAGGTGCCTTTTCTAAAATAACAATATAACTTGCAAAAGCAAAAAAAAAAAAGGCAAATATATGAATTGTGTATGCTGCTTTCTGTCATATGCATATTTATTTCACAAAGCTACAATGGTAAAAAGCACCAACAGATCTGGTGCCAGAAAAAAGAAAAAACCCCATGTAAATAGGTATTCATGAGCTGTTATATCAGTGAACTAAGTACCTGTTAACACTAATGCTTTCATGTAAACTCTTTGGTTACCTCGCAATACGTGGAATAGAATCTGATCAGTAATAATCCTGTTCTTAAAGTCCCCTCCCAGTTTGTTTTATTTGTAAACACCTACAGTGCCTTTTGTGATACAGCTCCCACAGAGTACATAAAGAACTGCATTATCAATTAATTTGCCTGGCTTCGTTTCCCAGCTGTACATCAGTGTCATGCTATGCATTAAAATGTCTGTCTTCATAGATTTTCCAGTAGGAAATAAAACCAAAATGATACTTTTTGAAGCCTAACTGAGAACCAATAATATAGACATATAATATTTTCAGTACTGCAAAGAGAAAGCTCACATTTCATACTGATAAAAATCCCTTCTCTTGAAAATTGTGAACATGCTCCCTGGTAATATTTTCCTAGTCGTCTTTCATATTTCTGTTTCCCAATCCTTCAATCCATTGCAGTATTGTCAACTGCAATGCATGTGTTTATATTGTTATTTAACAATTTTACAGTATTGTACGCATTTCAAGGAAAGCTGTTTGTTACCACACAGTATGTTCCTCATAAAAATTGTTTTCTTTCATAAAATGATTTCATGTTTTAACCTCTCATCATCATGATGCTGTTTAATTCTGCATTCACCCTTTTCAGAAGATTTCTCACAGATCTGAATCCTCACTTAAGACAGCAGAGTTATCATTGCTCAAGGACCTACCATCATGTGGGGAACATTAATGCAGGTGGTAAAAGCTGATCTATCTAATGTGTTAAATCTGCATGGAGGAAGAGCTTGGAGAGGGTGTTGCAACACTAACTCAGAGGAGCTGGAGGTGGCTGGCTGAGGAATTCCAAAGGTCCTCCTCCAAGGCAGTACCCTGCATGTCCACTCTCTATTCCCTGGCTTGGGAGACTGACTTCTGCAAAGTGATAGCTCCTGTGTGTACAATGCTCATTTAATCTCTGGCTGACTTGCTGATACTGCTGACAGAAGGGCAAGTTTGCGCCATCTGCAGTGGTCACGTTCTGGTGGACAACTCTGCTGTAGGATCTGATCTGAGGTGGCCAACTCATTTCACACAGATTACCCAACAGCCTCCAGACAGAGCAGTGCTGGTTGTTTCAGACCTGGGCTGGATTCAAGCTGGCAGTTAAAGCATGAAGGGCTCCATATGCCAGTGTGTCCCCTGAGCCATTAGGTGACATATGGCTTCATTCTCAGAAAAATGATGCTAAGCTGATCTGAAATTATGTATGCAAAGGTTAAAGGCGTCTTTTGCCTAGCCTCATGGGAGCTTTTTACAGATATTTATATCACAAGGGAGAGATCCATAGTGTGGAAATTAAAAATCCCTCATTCGTTTAGTATGCCTATCCATGTTAAACTGAATGAACATTGGTATCCTCAAATGACTGAAGAAGCCTTTAGGCCTCACAGTAGATTTTTTTAGCTTAGCTTTTTTTGGTGTGGTTTTTTTTTTTGGTGTGGGTGTGTGTGTGTTGTTTTTTTTTTTTTTGTGGTTTGGGGCCTTTTGGGTTTTTGTTTTTTTGGTTTTTTTGTGGCTGGTGACAGTAAAGATTTTTTGTTGTTTTCATTCTGCTATGTTAATTGCTTATGAAAAAATATACATATGAATTTAGTTTCTATCTGGAGTTGCCATGTCACCTGTACAGAATTCTGGTACAACCTAGCCAACAGAAGTCCTAAATCTACCTTTGCTGCTTTTAGCTGATATGCACAGCTGAACTTCTGTTTCTGTACTACTCCAAAACACATTCAGAAAATCTTCTGAGAAAACTGCCAGAGGTGGTTGGAATATGCTATCTACAATTGAAGATCATGTTGACATTGTAATTTCTTCTAGACTATGGATAAAATTTAAAATACTCAATTTTCTTTTCCCAGTTTCAATTGTGTGAGTCCTGGTATCTAAACAACACAGAAATTAACTCCACCTAACTTACATTTCACAGAATCCAGCACAAAGAAATTCAGGAGACTCTTTTCCCTTCCCTCACCAAATATTTTAGAAATCTACTAAAATTATCCTTTAACTATATATATATTTAGAATAATATGACCTCATGACTAGGTCTTTACTGGCAGTCTGAAAGACATCAAGTGGGGAACAAACCCAGGTTCATCTACACGTATGGCTAGATTTGCAGAGAAAAAATTCCATTGGGAGGAAATAGAAGATAAGGATCTGGACTCAAAAAAATCTGGTCACAGATAATACTTCCAAGACTTTTGTTAGCACCAGACAATTGCTGCTGTGCTTACCCTTACTAGCTCTCACCTAAAATGCTTATGGCATAGTCATTTAAGTCAGAAATATGGCACAAAATCTGAAACAGGCCTGGTGATTTCACTGAGAGTTTTGCTGTGTTTTTTATTCTCATCACATTTCCTTCTTCTTAGTAAGCAATGTAAGTGCAGATACTGCAGTGGGCATAGGAGACATGTCATTATTATCAGATGTGGGTCTACAACTGTTGCACCAAAGAAATGTTACTTCTGATGCCCCTAAACTTTTGTTGTAAATATGTCCCCAGAAGAATAAAATAAGATTGCTAAAGAAGGGAAGCTACATGTGAGGGCATGCCTCAAGAGGAAGCAGCGAATGATTGAAGTTTCAAGAGAAAGCTATAGGAGAAAAAGTCTTTTATAAACCACAGAGAAGCCTGGAGCATACTCTGTGGGATCTGGAAGAAGAGATAAAACCAAGGAATAAAAACGTGTTCACTCACAGAATGATGTAAGCCACCAGGAAAAGAAAAAGTGGTTGTAAAGAATGTAATTATGTATCAGACATCTGCTAGAAATGAAGGTGAGAAAGACTAGGAACTGATTTTGAAAGTGATCCTGTCAGTATATTAATTGGTTTATAAGCAGTGTGAGTGGAAAAGGTGTTTTTAGTCTTAATTGCAAGTAAGAGTAAAGAGCACGTATTTTAGTAATTAACTTCCATATGCCATTTTTGTAAACATGTTGTGAAATACTACTTAGTCCAAAATTTGAGTTGAAAATGTTATACCACCATGAACACCTAAGCAAACTGAAATTCTGGCTGCTGGAGTAATTCTGAGGACTGAGTATATAAAGTAGCCCATACTCAGTGTAATTTTCTTTACTTTGTTTTTGTGCCATGTCACTCTTTTATTTCTTTTTATACTCTATGCTAGCATGTATAATTAACTGCAGTTTGTTCTGTTTTGTTTTTGTTCCTAGAGCAATCTACAAAAGCTACAACTCTGTGTTTATGTAGCTCTCTTAATCACAGCCATGAAAAGAGCTGCTACAGAAGCTGTCATGAGCTGGTCAGGGGTCAGTGCTAATTAAAAGAAGGACTTTGTAAGACGAATGTGACTCTGAGATCAAGGCTGGGATGTTTGGACAGAAAAGAGCTGGGCAACACTTTGCTTCTTTTAGTGTGAGACCTCATAAAGCCACAGAGGAGGAAGCTGCAGTAGTAAAGATGAGGAAATGAAACAGATGTGTTAGGATTTCAGTAGTGATGCTCTTCAGGCAGTGGCCCTCCCAGTCTGCTGCTTGCTGGGTGATAAGGGAGGAGTGAGGGCAGATAGCTCAAGGATCAAGTTCAAGGTACAAAAGTGGGTCCAATTTTTCAGTTGCTTTCTGTATTTGAGTAGTTTCTTTCAGTTTTAAGTGTAAATCAGCATACTTCCACTTAATAGAAAAGCTGAAGATATAGCTGGGAAAGCAGTGAGGAAAAGTCCATAAATTTATCTGTTCATGGGAGACAGAGAAGTCACTTATGCCATTGCCTGAGTGTCTTCTGAACAGAAATGACAGCTGAAAATCATTTTATTAAAACTGCTTGTACTGTCCCAGATTGATTTGTAAGTTTTCCATAGGAGGTCAGGGCTGTTTTATCTCAAGGTGACATTTTCCATAGTGAAAATTAATAATTTATATTCAGAGTCTAAAACACAGCTGAACTGTGTGAGCCTAAAGATTACATATATCTCTGCAGAGTGAAAACCAGGATCTGACATGAAGCTATTTACACCAACCATGGATATACAGCTCAGTAAAGTGAGTCAGGTTATAGGCATGTGATTATTCTAGCAGATCTGCTCTGATATTTGCTATTTTATAGTCCAGGACTATAAATCTTTGCCTCTTTCTAGTGTTTTGCTCCTTAGAGTGGCTAATTTTTTTTTCTTGATGTTACAAGCTGATCTAAATTTTACCATAATTATGCAAGGAATATGATTTATAAGCTTTTAAAAGCCTCTTAACTTGATATAGTTAAACCAACATTTGGAAAATAAATAATTATTTTATGCAGTTAACCAAGGTCTTTTTCTTTTGTGCATCTATTTCCAATAGGTGGCACTCCAACAATTTCTGTAAATGTTATGCTGTTTGAGTCTGAACTCTTGCAAAAGCCAAGGAGTCTGTGCAAATAATGAAAAATTGATTTGTAATTATATTTTTTAGACATCATACAAAAAATTTCTGTGTTTATAAATTATATGTTCAAGGGTGTAAACTAGGGACATAGCAGAAGAAGAAGAGAAAGAAATTTCTGAAATTGTTTGTTTATAAAATTCTATGAAATGTGTTGTGGCAATTTTATTTTGTATTCTCCAGTTATCTCCCAAAACTACTACAGTCCTTGCCCAGGATGTCTGGAGTGCCTGGCATGGAGACAGCTCTACTGCCTGTGATACTCTGGAGTTTGATTCCACAAAACAATTATTCTTCTGGCCTTTAGAAGAGCTTCTGCCAGTGAGAGAAAAAGGGAAAGAATAGAGTTGAAAGAGTACAAGAATTACACAGGAGTCCAAGAAGTAACTATGAGTCTGGATTTACCGAAATGCACAATAATGATAAAATATTCTGAGCACGATGATGTGGTTGTCCCAAAAGCTGACCTGACTCCAATTCTTTGCCATTCTTTGGATGACAAATAAATCTGGGGAGAAATCCTGGCAACACTGAACACAATGGCAAAGCTCCATATAAATTGATAGAACCTGAGATTTTACTTTGTAGCACTTATCTTCCATCTATCCATTGTCATCTCGTGTGATTCAGGGAATAGCAGAGCTTTGGGGAAAATCATAACTGGTTATGAATGCTCTCTAAATCTAGTTTAGCCAAGAAAACTAGTGCATGCTCTTCACTTTGCATGAGGTAAATTTGGTGACTCAGTGTGGTTGTTTTGTGTGCCGAGTAACTCACAGTTCAAAAGACTGGGACATCTCATTCCAGCAAATTTGATCTGCTAAGCAGCAGTACTGTTATGACTGAAAGCTTGTCGTACTACTGGTACTATACGTGTTTTACATGGGTCTTTTTTTTTTTCAAGATAGTCAATCTTGCACAGCAGACCTTTGGTAAAGTAAAGATAATGTCTTGGTGATTCCTTAGTTAATGGGTGCTACTTTAGACATTCTGCCTGTCATCCTTGGCAACTTCTGTCGTCCTTCATTCTCCCCAAGAGTTGCCAGTTTGAAGGTAAAATACATTTTTAGTTAACTTGCAGTGTAGTAGCAAACATCTAACTCCATTTCCTAAGGGAGTTTGGCATGGTTAATGGAGGTTGCAACCAAAATTCCTGAAGGGTAAAAGTGGGGTTTTTTAGCTAAACTTGCTGAAATCTGGCAAGACAATACAAGACGTACTATTAATTTAAAAGTTTTGTCATTGTGGAGAGTTAGTTTCATGTTTGCAGTAAATGGCACAGGATCTGCCTTCACTGAAAACTTATCTGTAACACAGAGAGCTTTACCCTATATTCAATGAGCATTTTTTGTTTTGGTGGGATGTGGGAACATCAGTATGCAAACCAAACACATAACTATGCATCGTCTTTTTGTGAAGAACTGTTTATAAGTACATACTAAAGAACTTTTCTGAACATTAACTGCAGCGTAGAAAGATTTCCCTTTTTGTCAGCTGCTCCTTTACCATGCCCTTCAAATCATGTTTGTCACAAAACCTCACTGCCTTTTTCTGCTCTCTGTATTTGTTTTGATCAATCTGTCAAAACAAGTGACAACAACACTAGAGCTGGACTGTGCAATATGCTTTGTTTTTGGGTTTCTGTGAAAGGTGTATGTCCTATGTAAGAGCTGTGGAGAAAGGGCATCATTAAGGAGGAATCCTAATTGTAAATGGAACCACATAATTTTCTCCACCCAAAATTAACAATATAAGGTAAAACAGATTGGATTTCAGTGGCTGTGACACTCTTCCCTCTGTGCTGGTTTACTTGTCCTTGTTTCATCTGGAAAGAAAACAAGCATGTTAAAAGGCAGTATAAAGCAGATAACTTTCATGAACAAGCAAGCATCTTCCAGCATCAGGAAGGTTTAAAAAACCCAGCTATTTATCATGTTACATATTTGTTCATGGCTTGCTTTCAGATACCAAAGCACTATGACCACATTTGTCAGCCAGAGAAGTGAATTTCTAGTTGTCCTCCTGGTGAAGGGTTCAAAGTTTTAGCTCCTCTTTTGCCTCCTTTTCTTATCCTTTTGCCAAGCTAAAAGGATTAAGATTTAGCTCCTTTGGTAATCCACTTGCCGTCATAAACCTGAAAAGTATCTGACTGGACTGCATAGACTGACCATGATTTTCTCTTGGTTCTGACCAGAGTGGTTTGCACAGGCTGGCTGTCTGTGACAGCTTCAGCTGAGGATTTAGGACTCCAACAGATCAGCTATATCATATTTAGCCACAGGAGTTTTGAACATTACCACCCCCACCTGCCCATTTCTCCTTACCAGCTGCAGGTTACTGCATTTCCTAGCCAGGATGACAGAATGGAAATTACATCTGTGCTTCAGTTCTCCCAGGTCAAGGACTCACATTTCGGTGTAAAACCTTCACTCTTGGCTTAGGCTAGCTCACCAAATTGTACCTGTATGCTTAGATGGGCTGGGGGCCTGGAAGCCAGAAAACGTACCAACAATTAGATGTTGCAGTACTAAATCTGCCAAAACATCTTTGTGGAAACCCTAGAAAACACCAAAATTAAAATCTCTACCTTGTGTTGCATCAGTAGAGCAGTTTTTAAACCACAAAGCATTTATTTTGACTTGTTGAAAAAAAAAAAGTCATATTTATTCAGGAATTCTGACTCTTTGCTCTCCTTTTGCTTTGAACTCATAGAAACACACCAATATTTAGCTCGCAATTTGGCTATGAAAAAATGTGTGAAAACTTAAGTGGGCAAAATCTATATGCATAATTGCTAAAATATTTTTGCTTATCATATGCTGTATTTAATACTGATATTTGGTATGTAATTTTTAATATACTGAATATACAGATAATATTTTGGTTAATTATTGCTCAGCATTTTACTTTGTTCACATGTATCTATATTTTTTATGAGGTCTAAACTAAGCTAATTTTTAACAGAAAGCATATCTTGCATTTGGTTGTATTGAAGATCTAAGATATACAAATAGTTGTGCTATAGAAAGAAGAGTTGGGTGTTTTTTAAGATACAGTTTTCACAAATATAATTTGATATGAAATTTTAGGATTTCTTTTGGTTTTCCTCAAAAAAACAATACCATGTGTGCTCTGGGAGTTCTGTATTATGATATAATAAAATCTTTCTTCAGGGAGTAAGTAAAATAATGTCACTATATTTCCCGGCAGTCGGGGAAAGATGCCAATTAAAACATGAATTTGGTTACCTGTGCTTATTAGCCTACCCCTAACTAACAAGGCAACAAGCTCTTGAGTTTTGGGAACTGAACTATATTGTGTTTAACTCTTTTACCCTGTGAGAATTGCAGGGCTGCATCTTTTAATGATGCTTCTTTTTGGAGACAAATAAATGTTGTCAGTACCCTCCTTCACAGTTTCTCTTTTAGCTCTGTCTGAATAGCTTTCTGCTTTTACTTATTCCCTTGATGCAGATTTTATTGAAATCTCAATTCCTTGTAAATTGGAACTCAAACTACCTTTTGAATTTTATCTAGAGGAAACATGAAGCTACTGAGAATGACTGTTCCTCTTTCTCTTTTCACGCATTCTCAGTAGCTCCATAGACAATGAATTATTATTTTGCTCACTTGTGTGGCATCTTTGCTCTTCTAGCTGACAGAGATATTTATTTCTTATAGTGTGACTTAGAGGTCATTGATGCTGGACTCTGAGAATCTGCCAATGAACAGAGAATTTTTAAAAATCAGGGCTCCTTGCTGATTTGATGGAGAACTTAATCAGTGGAGATTCATTATGAATGTTGTGGATTTCCTTTGCTGCTAGAGGTAGCCAGAGCAAGACTCAGAGTTTTGAATCCCTGGAAATCAAGGTCTTCCCAGCCAAACTTCGAAGTCTTGCCAGAATTATGTAGAAAAGGTTAGCTTCAAGGTGGTTGCTCTTCCACGTGACTCATTGAATGAAAGAAGCATGGAAGCAACATATTGTTGTTGCATGTTCATACTTGGCAGCATTGGAATTAGGGAGGTAATACATACGTTTTATGTGTGAATTTACGATGAGTGCAGGGAAACTGCTTGGCATGGGTGCAGCAGATTTCCCCAGGTGAGGGGTGGCGTTAGTCAGTCAGAATGTGAAGGTCAGCACATACCTCTTCTCTGCAGTTTCACTCCCAGTTTGACTTAGGTGATGTTTCACTGTGTTCAGCCAAGGACACTTCTCCTGGATAGGCCACATTTCCCTAACCCAGCAGAAGTCTCACCCAGGAAAAGTGTGGCTGCAGTTCTCTGATATCAGAGGATTGTATTAGTGACGTGTTTGCAGTTGACTATTTTACTTAAAATTGTCACTGAAAGATCTTGCCTTGACTTCAGCTTCCATCTTCTATTTCTTTATTGCTTAGACATTCATTCTCCTGTCATGGAGCTGCTAGGGAACACTGAAGAGAAAGACTGCCTCATGTGCACTGACCAGGGTTTGTCCTGTGACTGTCGTGCTGCTGCAGATGGTTGAATTTGGAATTGACATGAGAGCAGCCAGCAGTTTTCAAGCAACTTCAGTCAAATGCCATTTCAGGGTGACAGAGAAGAGAAAATCAACGTGCCTCTAAATTCCTGTCCTCAGGGCCCTTTTCCATGTTGCCAGTCACAGATCTAGTGGGCTGTTCCTGCCCACTAACGGGATTGCTATGAAAAGTGGGCCAGGAAGTTGCTTTGTCTCTTAGCCTTGTTAGCCGAGTGTCAGCTGTGAAAGCAGCTGTCTGTGTGGTCTTCCATCTCATATGGCTTTCTTGCACAGATCTTTAGCATTTGGGGAAGATGATGGAGCACAGCCTGCCCTACTCCTCAGTCATCCTCAGTGACATGGAATAGAGATGTAAAACAGGTCCTTTAGGAAAATGCAGAACTTTTTTCCAGACTGTGGGAGCAGAAGCTCAACTTGCCACTGCCAGGGACTTGAATATCCCTTCTTCGTCCTTACTCATCTGACAGACCCCCATACCCTGCATAAATTCCCCCCATAAATAAATTAAAAACAAACCAAAAGAATATTTTAAAATCTTTTTCTCTGTAAGCAGCTTTTTTTCGTATTTAGAGCTTTCTAGAACCTGTGTGTCTGAGTTTGCTGGGGATGTGCTGAATCAGTGTTTTACATTCCCTGGCATGGTTTTGCACTCTGATGTATTCCTCCTACAGCATGGAAGCAGCCAGATGAAATTGTTCAGGGCACCAAATATTAAGAAACCAGGAGATAGAGTATGCTCACTGTGTTGACGTGGGGCGTTACAAACTGACGTTTCCCTAAAATTGAGATTGAAATTGCTGAAGCATTTAAGATAGTATGTCTGCACGTACTTCTCTTTGGAACCAAAAACCTTATCTTTAACTGTAATTCCAGTCCCCTGTGGGGAAGGCCTTCATTGTTTCAGTTATAACTGATTTAATAGTTCTGCTGGAAAAATGATGTTTCCTGCAGGCAGAATTCACATGTATGTGTTTAATTTGGTTTACATTTTAATCAACGTGTTAATCTGCAGTACTTTGGAGCCTCAAAAAGATTATTGATTGCTTTTATTTCTATGTGTCCATTGATTAAAAATTAATTTTCTGAATCAAGTCTTCCAAGCAGAATTTTCTTGTTAGGAAATATATACATGTGGAAGTCAGGAATTGTTCTGCAGCCTAGGAGATACAGCTTGGAGATCAGGCACAGATAGAAATTACATGCCAGACCAGAACAAAGCTTCTGAAGCCTGTCTAGAATTCAATGGAGTTGACTAGAATTCATGCTAGAAGGCCATATTTTTCCCAATTCAAATTTTGATTTTATTTCCTGACAACATAAAAAACCCCAGACCCCTCTGTCCAAAAGTCCTGCTACCTACCTATACACTCTTGTTGCCTGTTTGCCAGCAGAAATACCAGGTTTTCTTAAGGCTAGTTGAGGACTGTCAGCCAGAAGAATTTGCACTTGGAGAGTAGCCTTTAAAAGTGAAGTGCCAGAGATTCTAAATAAGAAAATACCTCAAAGAAAAGATAGCACGGGTGGAACTAGGAAGTGTAGCTGCTCAAATTTACTGGCTTTTGTTGAAAATGATAGCTCAAATCTAGCAGTATTTGGGCTAGTCAGCATCGTATTTTTTAAAACTAGCTTGCTGGGAGAAATGTTAGTCTTATTGTCAGGACTGGCTGTGTTCCCTGGTGATTCCAGGGTATGTAAAAGCAGTGCTTAACTTAAATTATAAATATAGAAGCTAAAGTAGTTCAAGGTATACTTATTTTCTGCATCCTTAATCTTTGTAGTGATACATTAACAGAGTGCTGTCAAAATCTCTGCAGTAAAGCTGTAAGATATGTCTGAACCTACTTTGAGATGTTCTTCAAAGGTGCCCTGTAATACAAAAAAAAAACCTTTTTGGTTTTTAAATAAAGGGATATTTTTAACTGCATCCATCAATTAAAGCAATAAAACATCCCATGGGACAGTAGTATTTTGTCTGAACATAGTGAAGTGTTACATATTAATTACTTCTAGGTACTGCTCCTCATTACCTGCAGTGGCCAAAGGTAACCAAAACAAAAATAAACTAAGCATTCAGAGAAATAGTCTTCACCAAACACATGTTACAGAAGTCTGAAATGGCTCCAAAGGGCCTTTTTATAGGTGGGAAGCACTAAAATTTGCCTGTAATTTAGGCATAAAATTTTTCAAACATGTATGCACTCTGTTAGTTTGTTGATAGACTCATTCCACAGTCCTCTAGTACATATAGTAGAGGGGTCATTAGTTCTGGGAAAATGGAGTATTTTTCATCACTGTAGCAGAAGTGTGTACATATCATAAATGGAGCCTGAGGGAATTTAGTTCCAGGTTATTAAGTGTTCATTTGAGATGGTGGATAATAACTGCTGTTTCTGATATTTTAGATTAGATGGCCCTTATTGCTCATAGGGCTTATTTTCAGTGACTGCTAGTCTTATTACTACAAATACATATTTAATGACTGAGGCAGTATCAACAAAATCAGTAAACTCATGTGCTCTCCAAAAGCTTGAAAGTATTGATTCATTAGTTAGCACTTTATCGTTATGTGAACTCTAACAAGAACTCTGCTGCAATGATATCCAGTAATTAATGAGACAACATTGTTATTTGAAACTTTTTACTTGTAAAAGTGAACAATTATGTGGATTTGTTCACTTACTAGTATTCATAAAAGCACCAATAAAAATCTTATAGAAACATTTTCCTGAAGAGAAGCTGCAGTGGAATTACCACTATGATGAAAAAATAAATTAAGACATCAGGGCAAACATAGGTAATTTTTCCAAAGGTTTTTCAGAAATAACACTGCTGACCACCCCAGTAATGTTGTGTTTTCCTTGCCTAATTACATTCATAGCCTGTACTGCAACCTCAAATCCTTAACAATAATGATGCAGTTGTGAAATGGAATAGCACATCAGAGTGAGAAAAAATAGCCCTAACTATAGCAAAATCTATTTGAAAACATAATTTTGTTCTGCCTATTTGTGAAGAGACAATACAGACTAAGCCTTTTGCAGATACGATTCCTAAATCTAATAGAATCAAGAACCTTTCAGTATTAATTCTACTTTTTGAACTGTTCCCTATGGCTGAATCATCAACACACATTGTGAAGTTAGAGTTCTGATCAAATGGTACCAATATTTATGTTGGGCATGCAGTACAATCATAGTGGAAATCTAACACAAAGGGACTATTTTTTAAAGAATTGGCCAAATAGCTAAACCAAATATTACCTTTCAGATTTGCTACTGCATTTTTTTCTGCCCCTTTGATTCTTGTCAGGTGATTATTTTATTAATACTGTAGTTCTCCACGGTGTTGCTGCTGTTTGCTATGGAAAAAACAGTGACCCTGATTGTGAACCACTGAAGCCATATCACTGGGTCTGAGCACTGGCACTGACTACTAGGTAAGGCCAGTAGTCTCTCACATTCCATTAGAGGCTAGTAGGATTATTAGTTCATTTAAGGAATGGTGTTTGAGACAAGTACAGCTAATTATGGAGGTAGCACATGATGATCCACAGTTAAGTTCCCCTGGTATTATAATCCTTTTTCAGTCTCTTTTGTCAGCCTGTCCTTTTTGGAGCTGGAATTTTCCCTGCTTTCTGTCCATCATAGCTTGAAATATGTTTAAAACACTGGCCACTTGATAACACACAGATAAATACAGACAGCTGAAGGAGCTGGAAATAATAAGTAGATTTTTGAATTGTCTGTCCTGACTACTGAATTTTTGTATTCAGTTTTGTCTTAAATGCATAACATGGATAGATCCTGTTCTTGGTAAGAAATAAACCATATAGTAATGCTTAATTCACTAATGGAAGTGTTCTCAGGAAGTAGAAGACTTTCTAGAGCTACCCTCAGGTGCATTCTTATTTATCTACAGATCCCTTTTTCAATCCAGAAGTATTTTTATGTGATTTACTATTCCTTATTCACACTAGGGTGCAGTTAGGTGCTGTTTATTAGGCAAGGTAGAGAACAGCATCCTACAGGACACAGGCAGTTTGTAATTAGTAGGAACGTTTGGTCCAGAAAGGTGGTAATTATCCTCATATTCCTATCATTTAACTGTAGAAAGGAATCGCACTGGGCTGTTTTATGGTTTCAGAAGCCAGATCTGTTCTTGGTTTAGTGTAGGGAGGATCTGTTCCATCACATGGAGCTCTAGTAGGTGAGTTGACCAAACTGTGCTTAGTTGTGCATGCTAGCATATCTGCATGGCTAATTAAATTATCGTTCCTGAGCCCAGCTGAAGTCCACCTTTAGAGCTATATTAAATGTATTATTGTGCTTTGATCTCACCTATACTATTTTGGTTGGGTTATATTCATCTACATCAGCAGGTGACTGAGCACATTATCAAGCAGCTCAGTAGATTAGAGTGGCTGTTGCTGATGCCCCTGCATTAGACTACGCATGGTTCAGGGGCTACATCAGACTCAATTTGATTTGGTTAGTTGGACCAAATATCCCCTTTATGCAGGTGTCTCAAAACTGTCTGAAAAGGTAGTGCTTGTCTCAGTTCCTTAGAGGCTAGAGTCCTTTCATGGGTGCTTGGAACACAGCTTTTGGTCTGGTTTTGGTTCCTCAGAAAGAAATCTGGTTTGCATGCATTAAATTGGCTCCAAACCAGTTTGTGGTACATTCAGACAGTCAAGGGTTTAGCTTAAAAAATGTCTCTCCTGCTCTGAATTGAAGGGCAAATTCAAGAGGAGCAGCTGACAGGTGTTGAGTTGCTGCATCTTGCCTATAACTGATTGTGTGAGTGCTTTACCATGGTGTCCAAATGAAGTCAGACTACAGATTAACATGGTTTACAGTCACCCTTTAGACTGCCTTGATTTAAGTAAGGCAGGCTTCAACAACTGGCCGCAGCTCAGAGTTAGTTTAAGAAAGCAAACCGCTGTTTCTCAGGCATTAGTCACTGACTCCTGGATCAGACAGCAGCAATGTGAATGGGTATGGATTGTGTTCACCATGTCTGTCGTGCACATAAATCTGGGCATGCTAAGTGGGTGCTCTACAGCTGACATCAGTAAGCCAGCTTAAGTGCATGATCCACACCTATTGCATCATATATCAAAAAGTCCCATGACCAAAATACTAGTCACTGACCTATACTGTACAATTTTAGCTGTTTACTGACCTAGGTAGTGCCAGGGCAGGTTTATATGCTGATGTAAGACATGGTAACATCTTGCTCGTGCAGGGTCAGGGTGGTACTGATTATGCAGATTATTATTCGATTAATCTCATTATATTCAATATTAATTCAGTTCATTTTCTATTAGGCAAATTAATAAACCTTAAGGAAAAAGAATCCGGACAATTAGTTTCTCGTCTCAAATAACTACCCCAACATTCTTAATATAGTTAATATAATCTAAATTTTCTTTTTTTTTTTTTTTTTTTTAACATCTTTATGGAGGAACTAGGGACACAGGAGTTAAAAAATGCTGTATTCAGTTGAAATGGCCTACTTTCCTAACAGATTATGCTCACTGAATATCCTGTTTTATCAATGTATATGAATGAGACAGTTTTAAAAAATATAACGATTCAACTTGAACTGACTTTTGTTTATTTGTTTTTTTATTGGCAGCCAGATTTAACATTTTCAGTTATGTATGAAATGTCTAAGTTCAGACTTGAATGTTACCAATTCAGTGCATAAAGCAAAATGATGAAACATTATCTGCCACCTTCCTGTCTGCCTTCAGCTTTGCAATTTGCAAGCAGCTTATCTGGCTACATCTGACTGCTAGACTTTATTATTTCTGGTACCTGATACCTGTCTCAGTCTGGTTGTATGTGCAAGTAGCAGTGAAAATTGGATGAACACCTGCATTTGGGAACAGAAACACCTGATGATCAATACCATGGAGGTGTCAGGTTATTGCTGTCATGTAAAATGTGTGCTAGAATAGGTAACCATGACTAATGCATATGCACTTGAACAATGCACAAAAAGGTGTTTTTTGCTAAGTGTGGAAGCATTTTGGTTTTTCACACTTGTGATATGCAGACTCTTTGCTGCATCAGAAATCCATTCACAACTGAAATAGGTTCCATGCACTTGTGAAGGTAAACAATGCCCACAACACTCCTTTGACGTGTAGCTAATATGATGGCAACTGCTTGTACTGAAAGTGATTTCACATATCCCTGGATGCCCTCAGAGCTCCTTGCAGAAAAACTTCTCAGAGACCTAAGGCAGTTTTTGGGGGAATGCTGGAATTTGCTTTGTGTGAATTACATCTACTTGAGTAGCCTTTTTCCTGTCTTACATAACTTCATAAGCAGCCGGAAGGAGTGTCATAAAACTGTTCCTAATAATTAAAAACATCGACATTAAACAAAAAAGAACAATAAATGGTTATTGAGCCGGCTTTTCTTAGATCTTCTCATCACACTGACATGGAGTAAGCTGTACTGATGTGGGTGGCATTACAACACCATAAATCAGTGGCTAAGTTAACAAATCTAATAGGTCTCGTTTTCAGAACTGGAGAATTTGGCATTTCTCCATTTCCTGTCTGTGTCCATTTCCCGTCTGTGTCCTTTAGCCATGGCTACAGTAAGGTAAACTAGTCCAGGTTTTTGGTAAGTGGCAGCTAGTTCAGGTTGTGTTTGATCTACCTCACCAAAGAAAATGTTTAGCTTGGGTGACATGTTTTAGAAATGCTATTCCTCAATTCAGTACTCTCACTAAACAGAAAACCACACACCTTTGCTGGCAGATGAAAGGCAAAGATTTATGTCTTGAGAGAAGAACAATTTACTGGAAACAGTAGTGACATAAGAAAACAATACCAATAACAAAAGTGCCCTAAGAGAGGATGATTTACATGCAAAAATCACTGACCACTGTGCATGACCCCAAGGCAATGAACAACGCTGATGATTTCTCCATCCAGACTTCCCCAGCCCCAAGCCACTCCATCTTCTTCCTGAAAGCATCCCGGACTTCCACCCCCCAAGAGATGACATGAGGTGGTATAGAATAATACCCAGACTTGGCCATAGGGCTCCAAGCTCCAATCCCTCACAGCTACTGTGAAAAGTCAATTCTGTCCTGGCCCAAATCAGGATACTGGGTTACAGAAAGTGCTTTTTAGGGTGTAGTGGGAAATAAGCAGATGCAGAAGAGAAACACCAGTCTTGCAAGGCAAAAGCAGCCACAACTTTATTATTTTTTCAGTATTGCTTTTCTAACAGAAAATAGCCACTGTAAGAAACAAATTGATAGTTTTGGGGTCAGTTTTTAAGAAACAAAACTGATAATACAATCCCTTCAGTTTTCAATAAAAGAACAACGTTTTATAAGTTTTTAATTGTTTTAATCCTTCATGGAATAACAACATCCTTGTGACAGTTTGTTTTTTTTCTGTGGGAGAATTTCACTTTGTAAAAGTGAGAACATTTGGTAAACTTTGTGGTTTAATTAAATACTGTTTTAAAAGGATAAAAAACCCCATTTCTGTGATGTCAAAATGGCTTGATTTTTGTTCTGTTTTGAAATATATCAAATGTATAAATAAAGATTCAAAGTAAATTTCTATCTTGCACAATACTGTTATAGAAAAATAGTTGTTTAGACTTATGAATCTTCTCTTGTATACCTCAAGATTAACTGAAGAGAAAACAAATAAATGTTTTAATCCAAAAGACTGATATTTAGATACACAGACATATAGGTAAATAGGGCATGCTGTTATTACCCTGTATTTAGTTATTCTACCTTTGTTTCACCTAACCCAGAAGATGCAGCAATTGTTTGGATTAGTGCATATCAGGTATGGTAAGTGATACTATATAGAGCATTTCTGTGCTGTTATGATGAACTGATTCACTGCTTTCCATTTCAAACTCTCACACTGACTTGCACTTACTACTCTAACATTTGTCAGACTTGCTTACAATAAAGACTACTGACTCAGTAGTCTTTTTCTTACATACCCCAAGAAAGTCAAAGTAATCTTCTGTGTTAATTTGATTTTTAAGATCTGTAAATATTCTTATATATTACCCAGAAAAGTTCTTTTCCCCCCCCTCATTTCTTTACAGAATATGTTTCTCCTCCTAGCCAGCTGATCAGGCTAATCCTTAACTCCCTCTACTGTGGCTCATCAAGACAGACAGCACATCTTATGTCTGCATTAAGCCAGACACTGTGAGCTGTGTAAATGGAAATGTGCAATTTTGCATGCAGCTGTCTGAATGAATTACTCCTATTAAACAAGTTGCCCTCTTTTCTAGCAGTATGTTGTTGTCACTTGGAAATGCAGAGTTACATAAGAGAGTCCTGATACATCACAGTAATAATATATCATGGAAAATTAGAGTTGTCTGCTTCTCATCTACTCCTTTGCACTTTTTTCCCCTTGTGGCATTATTCTTGCACTGAATTTCAATAGGACTTTAACAGTGGCTCTAGTAATGGTTTGGAAAATGGGCAGAATCTGACCTTCTGGTTGTTCAGCAGTGTAACTGCTGGTTTATAGGTGCATGCAGAAGGTCAGAATCGGGCCCAGTGCTTGCTGTGTTTGCACAGTAGCTTTAAGCAACAGTTTTATCTGGTGAGGGAAGAGCCTCGATAGACAGTGGCGTCATTTGTTCTTCCCGTGTTTTCATGTGCGCCTGGACCTGCCTTGCTCGACCTTCCAGCCGCAGAGTCCATTCCTGGCGAAGTCTGCAAAGAGAGTGCAAGTGCTTAGCAATTATTGAGCCAAATCCTTCAAATGTATCCAGGGCTTTTCAGCAGGGCCGAAGCTTTCCTCTCTTTCATCACCAGTGCACTTGTCCTGTATTTATTTACCAATTACACATCCCTCTAGCTTGCTAGATTGGGAATGCAGGGCAGAAAAGGATAGTGCTGATACTATCAGGGGTTGACATTGCTGGATTCCGAATGAGTCAAACAACTGCTGAAATACTGTCACTCTGAAGAACTCTGTTTTTCCCTCTGGGGTATTCTCAAAGCTACACAGGAGTACTGCCTACTCAGTAAGGTCATTCAATGTGTAAATTAAAAAATACATTTTTCCCCCAACCCCTCAAGTTCTACTGTAAAATGCTGTGGGGAAGAGCATGCTGAACTTAAAATATGTCCTCTTGGGTAAAAAAGAAAACAAAAACAACTCTGCAGACTTTGTGTGTTTAATGAAAGGAACTGATGTCACATGCAAGAGGAGCCACATAGCTTGAAGACACTAGTATAGTAAAAACAGAAGACAAAATCTCTAGGGACCACTGCAAGATATTGTTGGCTGGGTTGTTTTCTGAAGGAAATGTTACGAAACACCTGACCCAGCAATGTTATAACATTAGATATTATATGGTAATGCCAAATGCATCACAGAATATATGGGGTTTTAAATTACCTTTGGTGTGGTGAAAAGAACAGCAGCCAATGATTTCATCTGAGAACAACTCAGCTGTAGCTGTTTCACATGGGTGCTTGTGTTATCTTAGATCCTGAGTTTGGTTTGACATTGTGTTTTAAACTACCTGGTCTTCAATATTCTTTTTTGCATATAATAAGCCTTAAAAATGAGGTGCAGTGAGTTAGGAAAACTTGCCATTGAGAACACTGGTGTTTCTCATCAGTGTCCTAGGTGTCACAAAGGGAGCACTTGCCTTTGTGGAAAACCATATCATTCTACTGAGTGCCTCTTACATGAGGTAGTCGACATGTATGTTTTGTAATGGAAGTGTCTATTACCTCCTGAAGGTATCACTTTTTTTCAAATTAGAGAACGCTTTATGAATAATCTGGGCTTTGAGTGGGCAAGTGACTTTGAAGGAACTTGCTTGGATATATTTCACATGGGTCAGTTAAAACATATTGAATATGTGAGTTATCACATATTCAAGGTCCTTTCATTGCATTTCTTTTCTCTTCAGAGAAGAGCTTATAAAAGCTTTTAACATTTTCAACTTTGTGAAGTCAAAAATGTTATCTAAACCACAAATTGCATTTTGTTTGCACTGTCTTCTAGTGGTGATCTACGGTGACAAATGTTTCCAGTGAAGCTGAGCACTTTCCTGGATTTGATCATATATGATTTTTCTCCAGCAATTTCGTGACTGGGATTTGGGAATACTACTGGCTATATGGAGTAGGATGTTGGAAGCAGGATTGTGTACATCTGACTTTTTTGAGACACAAGACCTGCCCAGATCTTGTTTTCCAAGTCTCTAAATGATGAAAGTACTTCCTTCTTGGGCACTGGGGTCAAAGTACCTAGAATTTTTTTCCAAGAAACAGCACTTTAGTAGTACCTTCCAGTTAGTTGAAGTCAAATTAGTTTATGTGAGTGTCCCAGTTTTGAGAAAAGTTTATGCGGGAAAACCTTTGTTAATTTCAGGAGCAAAGCACAAAAGGAAACCACATGAGACATGGTATTCCTTGTCCTCTGTCCATTAGTAGTCAGGGAAGTCACTTAGTGAACAGGACACCCTCGTTCAAACTTCTGAGTTGCAACAAGTTGAACAGATATTGGAAGCAGTCCACCACACTTGTGCAGAATATCTATACCACAATACTGCTATATAGCTTCCTCTAGGCAATCCCTGTTATTTTATATACTGCTTTGTACATCCCCCCTGCCCCCGCAAACAAAACAAACAACAAACCCCCAAAACAAAACAAAAAAAATACCAAAAAACCCACAACTTTTTCCATTGAATGGAAAAATCTAATTGTGTTGCTTTTACCTTTGGGCCTATATGATGTGAAGGGCTGTTAAACATGGCAAAGGTGCCATGGGTGTTTTATTCTGCAGATTAAGTGAGTGGTTGTCCCTTTAATGTAATACTATTTTATTTATTTGTGTAGCTGTACCAGTTCCAGGTAAAATTCCTGCTATTTTCTGGCTGTCACAAGCCATAATTCCAAAGTGCTTTATTTTTTCATGGCTATGCTCCAAGGCCTTTGAAGAATGCTCATGAGGTTTAAGGGTGAGGGGTGTCTGAGTTTCCATGCAGAAGAGCCATGGTAATATGAGACAAGCAGCTGTGAGAGGAAAAGTGCCAAAGATCCAGAACACAATCTGTGCTATGAATAAAGCAGTACAATAACAGGTTACCTTATTTTAAAACACGTGATGACATGCCTTGCTGTCTTGTGGAAAAGAAAAAAATACCACTTACTTGTTCAGGGCACTTTTGCTTAGCCTAGACTCTTCAGCTTCCTGTTGCTTAGTTTGCTCTTGGATGACCTTTTCCCAAAAGTTCTTCAGCTCTTCTGCATCATGACCACCCATCCTGTGGCGTCTAAAGTTCGTGTACTTGCTCATTTTCTGAAAAGCAATTTGGAGGTCAGAGCAGTCAAAAGCCTGACCTGAGGCAGATACTGTGTTACTTAGCCCCTTGAAATTTCATTCTCGTGAAGTGCTATTAAAATAAAGTATGTCACCTGAAAAGAATAGGTAACTGGTGCTTAGTCTGCCTTGAACCAAAATATGAGGCATTGAAACAGGCCTTGGGTGACAGTTGAATGGCATAACTATATTTTTGTCACTGAGTAATGACTGTGAGTGGCACAGTTCACTGAAATATTGTGGATGTCTCAGTATGTGTGAGATTTTAAGTAGTTTTAGAAGAACTTGTGAAAAATGCTTTCAAATATAGTGTGATTGTCACTGAAGTTCAGATTAGATGTGAAGGACTTCCCTGTTTTCTGTCTCCCATATTCTTAAAACAGATCATAGATGTTTTATCTCAGGGAAATGCGTTGCTCCTAAATGATTCCTTTTGCTACTCCAAATGATGTAATGCACAAAATATGCAAGGGAATTATGAATCTGAATTGAAACACACAGAGTGCAAAGCCCTGGGGGGCTTGTTATGGTCTTGTTCTATATTTTATCAAAATTCAGTCTTAAATACTGTTAAAAGTAGAGCTCATTAAAATACAGGGATCAGTTCCAATAAATGAGAAAAATGACAGAAAATAGGAGATTTTGTCCTTCCTAAATGCATGTTATTCAAACATTAAAATTCTCATCATGTCTGATGTCCTTGCTGATATTACCATGTTGTATTGGTTATCAGATCATAATGGTACTATGAAAAGTTAAATTCTGTTGCTTTTTTCCTGAATCAGTCTCCTCCACTAAGCCCCACCAAGTGAGAGAATGGTCAAAAGAAAAACCCCAAAAACATAAACTCCAGAGTCTTCTATGACTAGATCAGCACTTAATTTGAGGGTTGCTATGAAATAAATCCCTTTGCTTCCTTATGTTTATTGGTATTCTGCTATCATTAGATACTTTTGCCAACACTCCACTCTGTAATGGTGATGAATTAATGCCTCATAGACCCTGATATGTACTTGTGAACCTTTTTCCTAGATGATTTCATACTTTAGGAACTGTTCTTGATAAATACAACAAAGGCTATGCTAATGTAGGCCAATCTGAGGAAACTTGCTTTGTACAATGCTGTGAAGTGAAAGATCAGAGTCAAAGAAAAGGACAGTCAGATGTAACACAACTAAGGCAGACTTCTGTAAGGTCTTACTGTCAAATAGAGTATTTGAAACTCCTGGCACCTTAAAAGGACACATATGTAAGTTCTAGGCATCTTTCTAAATTGAATATTTTGGATTTGTCATAATTTTCATTAATCATTTTTTTAAAAAGATCTATAATAACAAATAACTTTGGTAAACTTGCTGCAATGTCTGTATGGACTGGAAAAACTGCTTAACGAAAAGAAAAATCTCTTTGAGATGCATTATTTTTCCATTGAGAAGTCCAGTCGCTTAAGGACCAGCACAGCCCAGCTGGAGTGATAAACATGAACTGGTTAGATCATGTAATATAACCTCCTGTGTGATGGAGTACCTTGAGTGGTTAGAAAACTCGTCCTCTTCACAGCAATGTCAGCAAGAGCTGCAGTATCACCAAAACAACCAGGTATTTTTCTCTGAGGGAAACAGCATTTTTCTAGTATTTCCCTTTATGTGGACTGGGGATGCTGTAGATACAGCACAGTGTGATACAACAGGAATTGTTGCTTTGGTGTGGGTACAGCAGTTCACCTTTTGATAAATGTGTTGTGTTTGGCAATGAATATGGTCTAAATGGGAATATAGGTAATCTTAATAATATTTTGTCTCACTCTAAGGCCCCAAAATAATAGTATTATTTAAGGCTTCATCTTGCAAAAAAATATGCATGTCACGGATGCACTGGAACATGCCCTATCTGTGTCCTAATTCCACAGGCCTTGAGCAGTGTTAAAATAAATGCTCTGGTAATAGCTTGTTACAGCGAGTGATGGAATTTGATTATTTCATCATTCCTGGATCAGCAGGTCACACGGGTCTTCACACCCTTTAGAGGCTCTTCTATCACTAGCAGCTGCCCACTTGACACTCTAAAGATAATTATCCCATTGCCTCAGAAGCCAAGTGCAAGTTGCTGACAAACTGAGTCAGTGTGCCCTCCAAACCCTATTATACTTTGCCTCATATTGGAATCTGCCATAACACATTAACCTTTAATTAGAGATTAAATTTTTATGATTATTAAACTTCTAATTGATGTTCTCCAAATGGTACAAAGAGGGTCTCCAGTCTTTATCTGAGGTTTAAACTGATTAGATTTTGAGGGGGTGCATGAGGGTTTTGGCTGCCTCAAGTTTTGACTGCTCCGCTCAAAAGAGCAAATTGTGATCAGAGAGGTGCCCAAAAGATGGAGATACTTCTGCAAGTTTTAGTCTGCTAGGTCTGTGGGTCTTTTTGCAAGTCAAGAACATTTGGTATTAGTTCCTAGGAATGTCAGTGACAGTTATATTTCACAGGTGTTGCTGTGGTCCTTGCTAAGTTAGATTCGTGATGTAAAACTTTTGAAGACTGTACCGTGTGCATTGCTGGCCAGCCTCTTTCAGGGTATGATGTGTGAAAGCATCCTATCTTTGAGCCTGGCATTACTACACCTAGGTGTAGAGAGTAGGATTCATGTACACTGTAATACCTCCTTTTTCTTCTAATTGAAAGATTCTTGTTAGGAGCTTGATTTAGATTTCGGAGTAACCCTTCGTATAAAGAAAAAGAATCTTTATTATTGCTCTAGATAACATGTTCTATTGATGTGTGATTTTTGCTTTCTATTTAGATGTCACAATAGCATAATTTCGATTTACACTGACAACTGGTCTTAATGCCATCAAAGTTGTTCTTGATTCCTTCACTCAGACAACTCAGGGCTCAGTAACAAGTAGAACAATTAGATTTTCCCTGTAAATAAAAAACATACTTTCTTACAGTCATTTGACTAGTTTTGTCTGGGTGGAAAGTGAGCAAAGAAAGTAGGTTCATCATTCCAGAGACGTTAAAAGAAAGATGAGATGAGATGAGAAAAGAGAGATGTCTTTTTGACTCCTAATGGCAAGCTGTTTTAACATGTTTATCCACTGACATGAATGTAAAATAAGCAAGCGCTTCTATTCATTTAAAATTATTCATTCAAAAGACTTGAAATATTGTAAGTATCACTTATGAACTGAAAATTTATGCTGTAAAACTTTCTGCAATATATTTTCTATGAAACGTTACTAAATTGTGTCTTACATTGGTGCAAAACAAAGTCCCTCATTAAATCTTCGACTGAGATAGTTAAGGAGGAACTATGATTATATGGACTTTGCAGTCCTACCTGCCCATATGAAGTATAGTTTACTGCTTTTTTAGAGAGCCAAGCTGATGAAACAACATTCAAATAAGGGTGAAATGAGACCTTGGTTAAAGTGGCTTATGCATTTGGTAGCTCTGAAACTCAACCGTCAAAAACATGTGGGTGTGTACAAAAGAGTTTTTACAGCATTCATCATTTACAAAAATTAATTTATATGCTAACATATTATTAATTTATGGAGAATGTCCACAAGAAGAAGTGATTGTAAAAACAAAATTAATGGCACTGTAAAAGAAAAATCTCCTACATCTATAATCAAACCATAAATCAGAGGACCATGCAGCAATCTCTAAGACAGCAAATCACTCATGAAACACAGATAGCACCTACATGTAATACATTGTTTTAAACTCATAAAATCATAGAGTCACAGAATAAGTTGAATTGGAAGGGACCTACAAAGATTATCAAGTCCAGCTCCTGGCCCAGAACAGCACCATCCCCAAGAGTCACACCACGTGCCTGAGAGCATTGTCCAAATGCTTCTTGGAGCCTGCCAGGCTGTGACCAATTCCCTGGGGATCCTGTCCCAGTGCCCAGCCACCCTCTGGGTGAAGAACCTTTTCCTGATAATCCTGCCTGAACCCCCCCTGGCACAGCTTCAGGCCATTTCCTTGAGTCCTCTAGGTGGTCACAAGAGCGAAGGGGTTGATACCTGCCCCTCTGCTTCTCTTTCTGAGGTCATGTCCCAGAGCCAGTTTAAAGGAGGTTTGAATTGTGAATGATGAGCAGTTTTTCCTCTACAGATCTATCCCATATAAGAGTGAGGAAATTTTGCTTCTAGCTGTAAATAATATACACGACTTTTATTCACTGGCACAAAATCAGTATAGAAACAGCCAGTGGTACAACCTTCTCTCATTTAATCTGATCTGCATCTCAATGTGCTTTGGTAAGGTGTTCAATTAATAGGTTTCCAAATACTCTGGTCTTAGCCCCTGCCTGGTCTTCATATTTTGAATTATTTTAATCTCAGACTACCTCTGCTGTGGTACAAAAAGGAGTTTAAAAAAATATCCAATGCAAGTAATTTTTCTTCTGCACACTTTGTAATTTCTACTTTGCACTGTTTCTGGAGAAATTTTAAGAGTCAGAAATAGCTTTTATATTTTGAACAAAATTGTTATTTTGAGTTACCTTTATATGAAATAAACAAGATGGAGAAGAAAATATTATCTAAAGCCACAGGAGGCATTTTTTACCCTTTTTCAATCTTTCTATTTAATACATGTCTTAAGCTAGCCATACACTTAAAAAATCAGTGTTTTATTGAGACAGACTTGTTTGCAAAATATTTGTGCTTTTACTTTTTATGAGAAGTATTTCAGTACATTCAGTAAAACTGTTAGTTGAACATATTTGGAGAAAGCTAACAATGTGATTTTTAGTCTGAGCTGTGCATGGTTTAAAGAATACTTGGTTTGGCTGACAGAAAGAAAACCACTTATGCTTTTTTCCTCATTGGAAAATATTTTAACCAGTAACATAAAACAACATTAAACTTATACGAAGTTTATTTCCAAAATTTTTGCTGAAAGACATAGTCTTTAACAAGAATGATATTTTTATATGTGTATATATATATATCTTAAAAAGATTTCCTTTCTAAAATTTAGAGAAAAGTCTAATTTTAACTCTTTCAATGAATTTGATGATTCAGCCAATTTTAATATGGAACACAAGCGTGTTCCTGGAAGAATTTCCACAGTCATTTCAGAGGTTTTTTGGTGAGCCTTGTAAACAATGGAAAGATTATCTTTGACTTAAACTAGACTCAGTCCCTTGGGTCATATCATAACCATAAGCTGGTTTATCTTTGTCAGGACATTAATTAATATCCTATTCCTTTTGCCCTTCATCAGGGTTTGTTTGTCTAAGCATGGAATGTTTTCCAGCATTATATATCTACTACAGTACAGTTCAAAGCCCCTTTATAATACTTTTAAAAAAATTTTTAAAAAAGCTTAAAGTTGTAAAAAGTTCTAAATTACATGTATAGAATGCATAATTTTGATGAGTATCGCCTTACATGTTCCTTTTATAGTGGTTTTCCTTTCAGTTGAAATGTGTGTAATACAGAAGTTCTAGTAAAACCAAAAAAGATAGTAACAAATAATAGCTTAATAACTGAAATTATGATTAGAATAAAATGAAACACTGGAAAGATACCTCCTATGTTTTATAAATCACATAGGATCAGAATAATTTCCACAAAGGTATATTGAAATATACAGAATTCCAAGTCGTGGAGGGAACAAGAAGAAAACATTGTTCAAATCTGCATGATTTAACAAAACATAAACTTAATGTATACCCTTGTATATCTAGGCAGCTTTAATAAACAAGACAGGAAGAGAAAATCTACTTTTGGCCAAAATACAAGAATATAAATGCTTACTTTGATTGTATAGTAGCTTCCTCTTCTGCCAAAGTATGGGTTTCTTGAGTGATTACTGAATAATGTCAGTTTTACCCCTGGGTTCCCCTTTTCAAGAGAACTCCAGCTGCCAGGAATAACTGATGAAATCTATTCATCCGTCACTCATTTTTATTTGGGAGTGACAACATGTGCTATTATGAATTAGCTTAATGGCACGGGGGAAAAAAACCCCAAACCCACAGTCTCATTTTGTGAAGTCTGCAACACACCACGAGGAATGACCAGACAGTTACAGGGCACAAACTCTGAATGCCACGTTTGATCTGGGCTATAAATTTTGGCAGGTGCCACTGATGTCATAACTTGGCTCTGGAGAAACTGCTGCTCTTTGACAAGTGTGGATCACTGTGGCATAACTTCCATATGACTTGCAAGAATTCAGCACCGTCCCCTCCAAGAAAAAGGATAGATCTGAAAAGAACATGGTGAATTACACAGCTTGTCTCACGTTTGTGCTGCTGAGTGACTGACAGATAAATGGATTTCTTTTTCACCCCTTTTGAAGTGTTGGTCTGTAAAAGCACCTGGTAGACTACATGACAGGATTCCAGCTAAGCTGTTAATACACTCAATAGTGCAGGAATCTGACCGGCTGCAAGCTGAAACATAGCATATATAATTTGTCACAGAATTGAGCAGTTCCACTTCTTGGACAGATTCTTCCTCCCTCCACTGATACTCCTGGGTGAACAGAAACACACAAGCAAGTAAGGTGCTACTTTGTCACAGGGAGGGCAGACAGTGACAGACCTGCTCTCAGCTTTTATTGGCAACCTGACTGCATAACCTTTTGGTAGTTTGGCAAGTTCCACTTTAAAGTTAATTATGTTTCTTCTGGAATTTCCAGAATTTGCTGTGACAAGTACTGTAAGTTTTTTTAATCTAAAATCTAAATGTATTCAAGAGAGAAGTTACTCTTCTCTTGTCTTCAAGCGACGTAGGGCAGAAATCCCCTCCCCTCTCCTTCCTTGTTTTGATATTATATTTAAGGGCTTTGGACTCATCTCATATTCATTCTTTTGATAGGAGACCCTTTTCTGTGTTCTCATTGAACATAAGCAATGAGAACTGTATCTCACGTTCCAGCTGAGTATTAGTCCCTTGTATGCTTCCCTATTTTGTTTGAATATAACAGCTGGAATCTAGAATCACTACCTTCTCTTCCGGAGAAGTACAATGCTCATTACAACTTTCTAATTGATTCATGCACTCACCTAGTTGTCCTCTTATTTTTTCCAACTTACAAGCCTCAACTTATGACAGAAATTTTAATTTGATCCCATGTTCACAACATGCCCTTTGTGCCATTTTCTCTGTTTCAATCCTTCAGGTAATTTCTTTCTTTCGTTTTTGAAATTCAGTCCCCTATGCTTATGACAACCTTTGTGTTCTCCAGAAAATTTCTCTAACTCACTGCTTTGTTTAGTGCCAAATGCTGCTTCTCAAAACAGTAGTAACATTGTTTCTAGGACAGCTCTGGATGAATTCCTTTTTTAAACTTCTCGCAGTTAGGGAGTTTTCACTAAAAGATGTTAGCTCATTTTAACCACTTCTAAGTTTAAGATGAGGTCATAAGAAATAAAAGCTGGTTCCTCTGTAGTGAAGAGAAGAAGACAATAAAGAAGAGGCAATGAAGTCCACCTTATCTCTTAACATAAAGAGGAACAGGCTATTGATTGTCTGCGGGGTGTGGTTAGTAGAGGGTGAGAAAGGAAGAAAGGGGGAGATTGCAATGTATGATTAAGTATCCTTATAGAATCTATAATTAGTTCAGATGAATGACTAAATTAATTTTTCCACTAATCAATCACTAAAACCTCAGAATTGCTACTGTTAGTGTAGGTTAGCCATGAAATGTAACATGAAATTGGTAAATCACTGTTCCAAAAGAGACTGCTCTGACTGATGGCTGATCCTGGATCCTAGACAAATGCCCAAGTTGCTGCTGGTGGTGTCAGACTCTTACTGTTTCTCATCTTGGAGCTGCTCTGCTTCATATAAATAATGCAGAACTCTGGACTTGAGAGGCAGTGCCAACAGCATGCTTGTTTGATCTCCTGTGTGTCTCAGAGGTGCGTTTTGTACTTTCCCAGACTATGGAATATATTGCTCACATTTTGTCTACTAGGTATCCTAAGGCATACTTTTTCATGGCAAGAGAGTTACAGAATTCATTTTGAAAAATCTGAATTTCACTACAGTCCAGACATTTTGAAATCCTGCTTGTATTCTTGTGCTGAAGCTGCCCAAATTCGACATCTCTGGGAACTCACACATGGTTCCACTGTGCGACGTCAGTGGTGCCTAGTGGTAAGAAAGCATCAGAAACACTAGACAGAGGATGAGGCTGTAACAAGGCCCACAGAAATAATCAGAACTTTTTGATCTTTGTAAATAAAGTAACTGAGACATGGAAAGCAAGACTGATCACTGTTGTATCAGTCTGATACCATGTGGAAATCAGCAGTATAGTCTGCTCCAGCCTTCTGGTAGTTCAGAGTCAGTTGAAACAACGTTATGTGACTTTAGAAATAGCATAGATTTTCTCTATAGACTTGTCAGACAAATCAATATTTTGAGTAAATTATTTCAACTTTATAAAGCACATAGACACCAGTATATGTTTGAAGTTTTACAGCCTAACTTGACAGTTTCACCTAAGAATTTGACAAGTCTACAGTGTAGCTCTTGGAGTATGGCTCTGACTGTTGTTCCTGCTCATTTGTAATGATTTAGATCTATAGGTCTCAGATAATGTTGTCTTGTGCTGACGTAGTCTTTGTTATAAATGACTGTATTTTGGATGTTGTAATACGGTAATTCACTTTGCTACCCTTTCACCAGCTTGTGTTTTTTTGCCAGTTCATGCAGTTATAGTCATTTATATGGAGCCTTTTTTTGTTTTATGTGAGCAATTGCAGAATGTGGCATTGAATGGTGGTGTTTATAAACCACCACACTGTATTTTACAGTGTTTCCTTACTGCATTACTGTCAGGGCCTGGAGGACCTCAACAGGCCCCCAGACACCTTCCCCATCTCACCTGGGACCCACATCTCTGCCCAAGCTCCATTTTAGCTTAGGCCCAGGAATCTGGCTACTGAGGTCTGTCCATCAAATTCACATAGCCAGCCCTCTCTCTCACCCTGTGCTGAAATTGGCTTTCAGATGACTCCTCTGTCATAGGGCAGCCTCAAATTTTTTTCTACCCAACAATTACCGTGGATTCAACTTCATGGCTGAAAGCAATATAGGCATATAAAAATGATGGAATATCATAATTAAAACCAGGCAAGAGTATGGAAGAAAAGGCTGTCTTGCCTACAGTTGGGGTGCCACTAATCTCTGCAGAATTTTGTGGAAAAAGTCCTCAAAAATATGAGTGTAGCAGCACTATGTGCCATGTTGTTGATGCAGAGTCTGTGCTACTTATAGCTACAGTCACTAGGGGACTGATGGAATACCTTATTCCTGCCAAACACATCAAGGTGAAGGACAGCTGCGCACAAAATACTGCCCTAGCAATATTCAGATATTGCATGCAGTCAGTTGTGTAAATACCTTTATCTAAATGGGTATCTAAAAGTAGATCCCTAAAGCCAAACCAATTTCCTTGTACTGTTTGCGTTCATGACAAGAACTCATGGATTGTGTTGCAATGTGGGAACACTGTCAGAGAGTGGAGGACTTCGAGGCTAGGGTAGGTCGCATCTGGAGATTAGCTCCATGGCTGATTTGATGCAGACAAGGAACACATGATGCCACAGAGCATGAAGGTACCCATTACCTTTCCTACTGCAATACGACAGCAAAGACTCTTGGCAAATCATTGCCATGACTGGAAAACAATAATTGATGGGATGATTCAGGGAGTACTTGAATAATCATAAGTTTCTCTGTATTAACTTATTTCTAAGTTATTTCTAATTACACGAAGTGGTTTACAGTGAATTTTACACAGATAGACTCCTCTTGATATGTTGATGCTGTCAATAAAATTCTTGTTTGTATTAGGTAACCAAAACTTATTCTTCATTAAAAGGAAGCGAATTAATTTGTTAAAGTAAGTTGAAAATTTCAGTGGCCACTTAACTACAGTGATGTCCATTTAGTCTAACACACTACAGAACACGTATTTTGTTACCCCCTTGTGCTTGGTCATATATAATTAACTATGAGAAAAGGAGGTGGCCTAGTCTCAGATTTTTGTTTGACTTCCATTTCCTTATCAGGACTGTTTGTATTTTGTCTATTACACATTATTTTCAAGCATGAGGGGAAGTAGACATCAAAGGGAATGAAGGCTAAATTGTGCTACAGCAGCTGATTCCTGATTTTCACTGACATAAAGCTAGTGGCAGCTTGCAGAGACTGTAGAGCATGACGTAGGCTCCCTCATGGAAGGTCTCTGTAAGGGATGCAAGGTGCATGAAACAGGACAATGTGAGAGGTGATGATGAAGTGTAGATGGTACTGCAGTTTTTGTATGCTCTGGAAAATCATTCTTACTGTGCTATGAACCAGTTTAACACAGAAGACCAAAGGAAGCTAAGCCTCTGTGAATAAAAAAGATTGGACCCAGAAAGGTTTGAAATGTGCCCAAAAAACGTGATTAAAACCAAATGAGGTTAGATGTTGGTGGCAAAAATTTGATATATTTTATTTAATAATAAAAGAGGAAGGAAGGAAGGAAGGAAGGAAGGAAGGAAGGAAGGAAGGAAGGAAGGAAGGAAGGAAGGAAGGAAGGAAGGAAGGAAGGAAGGAAGAAGGAAAGAAAGAAAGAAAGAAAGAAAGAAAGAAAGAAAGAAAGAAAGAAAGGAAGGAAGGAAGGAAGGAAGGAAGGATAAGAAGAAGAAGAAGAAAGAAGAAAGAAGAAGAAGAAAGAAGAAGAAGAGGAAAAAGAAGAAGAAGAAGAAAAAGAAGAAAAAGAAAAAGAAAAAGAAAAAGAAAAAGAAA